>JALPQI010009594.1:0-58923 GCA_025490895.1 Thaumatotibia leucotreta
CATGGTAACATACTGTATAAACTTATCCACCCAAACCGATAGTAGGTAATAATCATTCCTCTTTCTTTGCCACAACAAAAACCCACAATATGGTATATTTTTTAAATGAATTCAGACGAAATACATTATCGTTTGCAATCTCTTTTTACTAACGTGACGACATGGCAACCATGGGAATCCCGTCCATGGAGTTTTTTGCCGCAAAAACATGGATCCGAATTCAGTACGTCACACTACCATAGTCATAGTTTGACTGATCATTGATAAACCGTATTGCATCGGCATAAGGTCTATCAATGATAGTTCATGGTGTATCTACTTACTATCGTAAGAATTGACGGATAAGCCTTACTGCATGGACATAAGGTTAGTGCAAGTTGATAAACTTTTTGCTTGGCAATGGAATTCCCAAGGAGAACTGGTGGATTCTTCGCGAATGAAATAGAGGAATTTTAGCGTTCATTCCCTTCACTTCGGTCAATGCATAGCTATTAATAGGTATGCTAGGAAAGTTAGTTTGTAATTATAATACTATATTATTTAGGTGTAATGTCCAAGAGTGTCGTAAGAGTCGACTAAGGGATTGAAGTGTCACTGACCATTATTTGACAAAATATTGATGATGGGCAGCAGCGTCATCATAGTGGACACATTACTGCGATCGCCAATCCACTTGCCCAGCGTGGCGATTATGGGCATTACCTCCTGATACATCTATACGCATAGTTAATAGGAGAGGCCTACATCCAGCACTGGACTATCATAGGCTGATAATGTATGTATGTATAATGTTCAAAATATCTATTAAAAAAATCGGCCAGTTACGAGTCGGACTCGCGCAAGGAAAGTTCTGTACCATTATCAATGTATAATAAAGACGAGCATTGAAAACACAAGTCACACCCATAAGGCAAGATCACCGAGAACTCATATATCTAGCGATGAATAAATGCTAAATAGTTAAGGTCAACACATTGCAAGAAAGCATGGATATTGGATACTAATAGTAAATTACTTTGATTATTTTTATGTACACTGTTCTAGATAAATGAAATGAATTTATTAGCACAAAACATGACTTAAAATTATATTACATTAAAAACAGAGATATCGAACTTGTGCCACAGGGTCCTCACTCAGCTTGTTGTCACGTAGTGCACCGCAGGGCACACTATACAACGCTAATTTTCAGTGAGGCTCGAAAATAATAAGAAATGTAATGATTTATGTCGAAATATTTTATCAAATAATCGTTTTTCAATCATATTTTATAAACTTCGGAATTCAAAATGACTCTGCACTCTACACTACAGTAGCATGTTGTATAAAATTCGCTCAACAGGAAAAAGAGTGGAAATGCGTTGCAACCCGGAAATCCAAGTTCGAGGAGTCGTTAAATATAACACCTGTCACTCACTGGCAGCGCAAACATGTTATCCTAAAATATATTCAGGTTGGTAGTACATTTATTCGATAGAGTTATTTTCAGAATGGCAAGTCCATCCAGTATGCTTAGGATATGATTGGTACGCCAATATGGGGTGGGAGTCACCACAAGATAGATTTCCCATCTTTTACTAACAATGTATGTAAGTATGAATAAAAGACATACTGATCCCGACGAAACTCTAAATTAAAAGAAACTAAGACACTAAGTACGTTTTCATAATTTATTTAATCGTAGAGTTAATTAAAGCCGTGCGGTGACGGCAGTAAGAGTAAGAATACATTTGTTACCATCCTAAATTCTTCAAAAGAGGAGTGTAGTGTACAAGTTCTTATTGGGTCGGCAACGCGCATGTGACACCTCTGGGGTTGCAGGCGCCCATAGACTACGGTGACTGCTTTCCATCAGGCGGGCCGTATGCTTGTTTGCCACCGACGTGGTGTAAAAAAAATCTTCTCGTGGGTGCAATAAGCATAAGAGTCGTAGTCGACTCTTATGACACCGATAGAATACAAAGACAGGGATAGAAGTGTCATTGAATATTCGTGGGTGAATCAACTGTTTTCTGTCTGTTATTACCATGGTTACGGTTGCCTGAGTCACGTCGGTTTTATGCATAATTATGATACTTAAACTATACAAACATGCATTTCTCTAGCGTTAATAAACCCTTTCCTTGAGGGGCCATCTACAAACATGGACTATTATGTATGTTTGCATAAATTAAGTAGCATAATATTGCATAAAACCAGCGTGACTCAGGCGACCGTAACCATGGCAATAACAGACAGGAAAAAGTTGATTCACCCTCGTTTATTGAAATATTGATTGCAAGCAGCATCATCATAGCCTAATGATATGCTTCATGTGGCTACTTGTCATATATGACTCTTATTTTGCAGAGTACTGACTCTTATTTTATCGGACAAATCAATGAAAGTTTCCAAATTTTCAACTCTAAACCAATGTTAATTGGGTCTAATTTTCACGTACCTATACCAGGAAAACGCGAGGAGGAGCAATGACAGTAACAGTCACGTTTATTACTTCTGTAAACAAAATTTTCATCATTCCCGAAAAAAAAGATCTTTTCCGACATTTTCAACGCTAGTTCACGGTAGCAGGCCAAGCAACGATTTTATGGGTAAGGCCGCGGATTTTGACGAATTCGGAGCTTAAAATTTGTCTTGCTCATAAAACAAAACTGATAACATCTAGAGAACTCTGATCAATTTTAAAATATTCCCCAATGCTCAGTTATATGTAATCAAATGAAATAGCCAATTTAGCTCTTTATTTAAAATTAATAAATAAATATTTCTGCCAAAAACGTAACATAAGTCGAGTAATTTTTTCGACTACGAGTACTTAAAACTTTTTTTTTTCATATTATTAGACTTGTCAGCATTAAATGTTGGATTTTAAACCAAATTAGAATGATAAACGATTGCTTCGTTCATTAAGGACTTATGATATGTGAACAATTTTACTGTTTTTCTTTCCCTTTACTTTTTGGGTCACCAATTCCAATTTTTCGTTACGATACTTTCGTAACGCTTTTTTAAGGTAATATTTAAGCCAATGTTGGTAGAAATTTGTTTATCGACACTAGGAACTCTGTTCTAGTAGGGCAACACCCATAGGCACACTCACTCCCATTAATTCGTTAACAAATGGTTGTCACAGTGCACGCGGCGAAAGTTTTAGCAAAAAACGTCTAAAGTGGTAGTGTGATTTTAACGGTAAGTAGGGATTATTATTAAACGGCTGTTTTTTCATACGAAAGGGTTTAGTTTCAAACGTCAGTAGCATGTATTATTATGTTCAGATTGCAATTATTTACCAAGATAATCAACCTTTTTTCAAATATACGTTACACTTATGTTACGAATACGTTACATTTTTACAAAACGTAACGTATTTTTTATGTTACGTAACGAAAATATGTGGTAAAGGGAAGTGCACACAGAAATTTACTGATTTCAATGAGTTTTATTAGATTTTGAATGACAGCATACTGTAACAAGTGTTTGCGAAACAAATCAAATTATTTTGTTATTTAGGTATTTTAATTTGCGTTTTTTTAAGTAATTAGCTTTTTCCAGTGGGTAATTTTACCCCCTAGGGCTAATGAAATACAGTATAATTATTAACACGTTTAATAATGTTAATTAATAACAGTTCAATTTTCATTTAAGCATTTATGGTGATTTATTTAGTTTATTTAGTTCCAAAGATTATGGCATTAAAATATTTATAAATCCTGTTAATTTAAGTAATTACTAAGTATGAGAAATTACATTATATGGGTTGATTATTATATCTGATTAAAACAACTATTTAGTGATAAAAATATGTTTTTTTTACGACCTTTATTTAATCAGAGTTCATACCAGTATGAGCTGAGCTTTATAGTAACTTTCGTTGCGTTTTATGGTAACGTAACGTATTTTTTTTTATGTTATGTCTGTGTCACATTCGTCAAAATCCGCGGCCTTACCCACATACAAGATGCATTTAACGTAAACTTGCAACAACAACACTAATGAATGCTAGTTACAATTCATTCACAATTTTTTCACACGCCGCTCAATGTCACATGACTCAGTTACAACACAACACAACACCAGCTGATCGGAGTGATGACCTCTCGTTTGTGTGCGATCGCTTACAAATGAGGGGTCAGCGTGATGGGATGCGCGTACGCACAAAGGCGTTGTAGAGTAAATATTGCAGAAAGTTCACTTCGTACTACAGACTAGCGATGTAACGAATATTCGCATTAGCATTCGCGAATATTCGCATGTTTTAAAATGTTCGCATTCGTATTCGCATTCGCAAAAAATTGACGCGAATTTTGCGTATATTTTTATCTAATTATTTTGTTCACTTAAGGCAAGAAATACTACATTCTAAAGTTGTCCTTAATACCTAGATGTCTAGGAAAAAGAAATTGCGACTCTAAAAAATGATATATTTTAACTGAATGATGAATAAAACGTTATATTTTAGTATTTTCAGTTAATAAAACACAAATGATACGTATAATTAAACAAACCAGTCGTGGCGATTGCGAAGACGGTGACAGCTCGTGACAATCGCTTAGTTTTGAATTTACTTCTAAATACTAAGTATTCAGTGTAATCAGTAGTCTGTAGTACAGACTACTTATAGAAGGGTGTCAACTATTTGAGCGTTTCTACCGCCTAATTCATCTTTGACCGGTCGGATGGACTGACAAGTGCTATTAGTTACGTCTCTGTCGAAAAAAATTAATATTTCAAATCAATATAGTGATAAACATTTCAAAAATACGATTTATGTTGTGTTACAGTGTTTGTGCCCTAGTTTATACAAAATTAAAAGTAAAATAGGCGATTATATGCATCGGTATTTTTTCGCCGCACGGGTAGCGCGATATAACCACGTACTCGACCCGTCGTATGCCCGCATGCGAATTCAAACAGTGCGCGAAGGTCATAAGGTAGACAACGGCGCGTAGCGCTGCGACGATCTTTGTTTATCAGTTGTGACGCGCAGCGCCTCAAAGACTATTCACACGCAGACTGTGCGCTCTATAGTGTATGTGTTTATACCTCAGTGAGATAGTAACTCTGAAAATTGAATAAAAATGAAATGTGACGGTTGTTCTAAAACGTGCTCCAACGAGCGCAGCCTGCGCTGTTTAACCCCTTCCTGCGAAAAGGTTTTCTGTGCATTATGTGTAAACCCGACACTCATCCCGGCTGACCAGAAAAAAGTATGGAAGTGTCCGGTTTGCATCGCCGCACAGAAAAAGGGCGGGGACAATACCCATACACCCGTAAGGCCCTGCGCCGAGGAACAGAACAATCGTAAGAGGAGCGACGCCGATACCTCTAATAGCGAGGTCAAAGCACTGGTCTCTGAAGTCCGGGCGCTAACCAGCGAAATACATGGTCTGAAAACCCAGCTCGAAGAGGCAACATCTTCTCTGGAACGCTGCCATGACAGGCTCGATGAGCTGTCCAAAATTCATGACACTCGGTTAAAACGGCTCGAGCAGAGAGACGCGGAGGTCATAATTCTGCAGGAAAGGGTGGCCCAAATGGAGCAAACGATGAATATAAGGGAGCAGAATCAACTGCGCAATGAAGTTGAACTTTGTGGCATCACGGAGTCCACCAACGAAAACCTGCATCACGTCGCGCAACTTGCTGCCCGCGCAGTTGGCGTAGAGCTGACTGAAAATGAAGTGGACTGGATACACCGAGTGGGTCCCAAAGGACAGGAGCTCAGATACCCACGAACAGTTGTTATTCGCCTGCTGCGTAGCACAAGAAGCGAACAATTAGTGCAAGCGTCCCGATCGCGGCGAAACGTGTTGAGTTCGGCTATGGGCCTGAATGGACCTACACTAAAAGTCTTTTTTCAAGAAAGACTGACTAAAGAAAATCGGCAGTTATTTCGTGATGCTAAGCAAACAGCGAAGCAACAAGGCTACGATTATTGCTGGTACAAAAGAGGCTCTATTTTTGTGCGAAAGAAGCAAGGAGCATCTCTCTTGCACATTAGATCGAAAGATGACCTACAAAAGTTACAAAACTCCTGTACTAACGATTGTGGAAACGCCGAAGAGCAGTTCAAAAGTATGTCAACATTCAACTAACAAGAAAAGGCTGGAAGAGTCGTCGTCGTGGCAAAGGAAGATTGTTGAAATGAACATTGTACGAACACTTTTATTTTGTTATATTGTATTTTTCCCATCACTCACAGTTATCTATACAAACCAGACACATTTTTTCAGTAGTAACATAATTATTCTTAAATATAATCATCTTCTCAAATTGTATCCAGTATCAAACAATAATAACCACAAAGCCGTTTCTTCTCCATTACTCAATCCCTTATTGTGGCAATTTTTCACTTCACTGCAATTTAATCGATCTATATATCTATTGCTTAAAAGGCTTTAACGACGAATTAGCAGATAGTATCGATGACTTAAATATAAATTGCCACAAAATAACCGAACTTGAAACATGTAGAACTTTTATGACCCTTGATTATAATTTTAAACTTCTCGCCTTTAATATAAGAAGTGTACAGAAAAATTTTGACTATTTTATTGCAAGTATCGTTAGGTTTAATATGGATATTGATGTAATTATTTTGACAGAATGCTGGCTAAACGATTCATCGGTTATACCGCAAGTCCCGGGCTACTCTGCTTACAGATCCAATAAAATAACAAATCAAAACGGTGGTATTATTATGTATATTAGAGAAATATGGAACGCAGTAGTGGAAGAGCCGGAATTTCAGGAGGCAGATTGTCTTATTGCGGTTTTACCCAACTGTGTAACCATATTGGGCATATACCGGTCACCGTCCTTCAGGAACACTGATAGGTTTTTACAGTCCCTAGACGCTCAACTACAGCAGATTCTCAATAGCCAACCAATCATTGTTGCTGGAGACATAAATATTAATATTGCAATACCATCAGACTGCTCGGAGTATTTATGTTTAACAGCGGAACATGGTTTGGCACCTGCTATCTCGATCCCCACCAGAGAAGCCGCTTGTCTCGACCATATTTTCGTACGAACAAATAATAGAGCTCTCGGCGTCGTATGCCAAACGGATATTACGGACCACTGTATGGTAATGGCGGGTATTAATTTAAGAAATAAAAAACATGAAACTCTTAAACAACTGTCACTTAGAAGAGATATAAATGCTATAAAGAACGAGCTATCGTCGTTAAAATGGGCAGAGGTGCTGAATAAGAGCAATGTTAATGACGCCGTCAAGGAGTTTACACAAACGCTACACATAGTTATTAACAAACATTCTCAAAATATCAAAATAAGCAAACCCAGAACCATACTTAAACCGTGGATCACACCCGGGCTCCTACGCTGTATCCGAAACCGAGACCGCCTTCATATGGCAGCTAATCGCGATAAGGAAAACAGAGTAGCAGACATAACTTACAAACGATACAGGAATTTTTGTAATGAACTCCTGCGAAAACTTAAATTACAGCATGAAGAGAAAGAGCTACAAGATTGTCGAGGAAATCCGAAGAAACTATGGAAAACAGTGCGCAACATCTGTCACTTCTCTTCCGCCAAAGCACATCCGACCGAACTGCTATCAATACCAGGTACTGCAACCCATAAAGAATCCCTAGACAAATGTAATTTGCACTTCTCAAATGTAGGTCGAGGTTTGGCCAATGCCATTTTAACGAAATTAAACATAACCGAGGAAACTTTAGCATCTACAAATGTAACGTCGAATGATATGGTATCTCAATCCTTTTTTATGACTCCGACTGACCCCACGGAAGTTCAGATGTTAATAATGCAGTTAGAGAATGACAAAGCACCTGGAATCGATGGACTAGATAATAGATTAATTAAAGAAATCAAGGACTCTATAATTGAGCCTATCACAGCAATTTGCAATCTTAGCCTATCTACGGGACAATTTCCCGATGACTGGAAGATAGCATCCATATGTCCTATATTTAAAGGTGGCAGAAAAGACAATCCCGAGGACTACCGACCCATCTCGCTTCTGTGCACGTTTTCAAAAATTTTGGAAAAAATTGTCAACAAGCGCTTAGTTAACTACCTTGAAACTCAAGACCTTCTTTCTCCCCGTCAACTGGGTTTCAGAAAGAGAAAGTCAACAGAAGATGCTGTCAAGTTGCTTACAATATCCGTCGCCAAATGTTTAGACAAGAAAGAGGGTTGTGTCGGCGTATTTCTCGATCTAGCAAAGGCCTTTGATACCGTGTCCGTGCCACTGCTACTCAAGAAGCTATCCAACAACGGTATAAGAGGCTTGCCTCTGGAGTGGTTCAAAAGCTACATGACAGGCAGGAAACAGAGGGTGCATGTAGGTCAGGAAACCAGCAAATATCAGGAGGTGAGTTTTGGCGTACCACAGGGTAGTATCCTCGGTCCTACCCTGTTCATATTATATATGAACGATTTGCATACGCTCCCAATACCAAACGCGGAAATCATATGTTACGCTGACGACACCGCAATTATATTTCGTGGAGCTACTTGGAACGACGCATTCTCAAATGCGGAGCTGGGAATGGCACAGGTTGCGGACTGGTTACAAAGGAATCTCTTAACTCTCAATACAAGTAAGACCAAATACATGTGCTTTTGTAAGACTCTAGCCTCCTCACCACCCACCGAACGAGATATCAAAATACATACTTGTAGAAACCAATGTGGAAGCTGTTCTTGTGGTATACTATCAAAAACAAACTGTCTAAAATACCTAGGAGTGGTATTAGATAATAATCTTAATTTCAAATGTCATATATCGGCTTTATCAGGACGTGTAAGGAAAATATGTGGTATTATGCGACTACTCCGAAATGCAGCTGATATATCGACGCTTAAAACAGTTTACTACGCACTGTGTCAGTCACTCTTAAATTACTGCAACAGCTGTTGGGGTAGTGCTACAAAGACTGTGCTCATTGAAGTTGAAAGAGCCCAACGAGCAGTACTCAAAACAATGCTGAAGAAACCCTTCAGATATCCAACTGTTTGTCTGTTCCACGAAGCCAAGGTACTCACAGTTCGTCAGCTATTCATTTTTAAAGTGTTCCAAGCAAAACACAAATCCATATTGGCATCTGACGAATACGCACGCATGCTACAAAAAAGATTGTACCGTGCACAAACATCAGAAGTACACAGTGTTTATGCTACTCGATTTGACCCTTACTTATCAAGCCATGTTTACAATAGGGTCGTAAGAGTTTGTCAAATAAAAGATAGGTCAGTTTATGAGGCGAAACGGTTTTTGAAAGACTGGCTTACCCATTTAACATATGAAGAAACGGAGGAGTTACTAAAATAATGATTTTAATAGCAAATAATTTAATTCATGCTCTGTGTTCACTTATTGTAAACTTTAATTTAATTAACATATATTAGAATATAATTTAGAATTCTAAACCAGCACAATTTTTCTAAACCTGTAATATTTCTCTTTAATTTGCATTATATATTTACATTTTAGTATACTTTATAGGTACTTGCTAGTTTTAATCAAGACTACTGTGTTAACCGACCATAATAATCTTTCTGTAACTCATTTAAGTGGCCCCTGCGATACAGGCTTGCCTAGTGCGGGAACCACTAAATCCAGACTGGCGTCACTTATTAAAGTTATTAAGATAAGTCTAACATAATTATATTTATACCTACTAACCCAGATTACTGAAATTGTAAAAGTTGCTTATCTTAAATAAACATTTTTCATTTTTTTTCAATTTTGGTGGCATAATTTTTGCTGAAGTTCCTATTCGTTACAATGTGCTACTTGGTCATTTGAAGGAGGCACGGCACCTTATACAAATGACGAAGTATAACATTGAGACGTTTAGGAAATTCGGCGAAAATGATGCCACCGAAATTAGGCGGTTGAAACGCTCAGATATTCACCCAGAAATATAATATAGCTTAGTAGGTAGTAAATAACTATTACGCTCGAAACGAGCGAGCTCTGTGAAAACTCATGAATTAAAAGGACGTGAAACTAAGTTTTGAAGTGAGTGTAGAGTTACTCCATGTAACTATTTATCGATTTGTTAAATTAATTATTAATTCAAGTGCTTTGTACATACAAATATGAACTGTCAGATAACTAATGCAAAGTGTTGGGTAGGCCTGCACTCACTCATTCTGCAACCATATATTATACTTACCTAAAAGTCACTTGTCAATTTCCATATTATATTTTGGTCACGTGAGTTTTCGTTCGAATCTGTAATTTTAAAACCTTTATTACTTATCGTACAGAACTGTATCTTGAATATTTGCCAAGCAAGATATCGTACCGATACATAATAAGACATACTTTCAATTTGTATGGAGTAATGCCTCTGATTCATTCCGCTGTGGCTTCGAAGCGTCATTGACACACATACGTACACGTAATTGATAGTCAGTGACGTTTGAAACACAGACAATACAGACATAACGTCTGAGTAGAGTAAACACAGTTATTTCGCGCGTAAAAATTATGTAGTCACTAGTGTTTTTAGGGTTCCGTAGCAATGGCAAAAACGGTACCCTTATAGTTTCGCCATGTCCGTCTGTCCGTCTGTCCGCAGCATAGCTCAGTAGCCGTTAATACTAGAAATCTGCAATTTTGTACAGGTATACATATTAATACGGTGTATAACAAAACAACAAAGTAGTACAATGATAATAGAAAAAAAATATATTTTCGGTTACCTCCCCAACTGATGATGGGAGTGGGGATGATTTTTTTTATTTAACGTGATCCTATAGATAGTGTGAGATATCATTGAATAGGTCTTCTAAAAATAATAAGGGTCTTGAAAGAAAGTTTTTTTCTAAAGTCAATATTTTCGGAGATAATCCGATATGTGACTTTTTTTCCCATTGGGATCGAAAAAGCTCGAGATTCCAAAAATTTACCCATAAATGTGGGTTTACCAGTGTAGTGACGGCAGTAAGAATACATTTGTCACTACCCCCGCTGGATGCGGGTGGCGCAGGACCGGTCATTGTGGCAATCTTTGGGGGAGGCCTATGTTCAGCAGTGGACGTCTTTCGGCTGATATGATGATGATGATGATGATGATGATGATGACTACCCCAACTCCTCCTGCGGGTGTCTTAAGAATCAATTGAAGTGTCACTGACCATTATTTGATAAAATATTGACGATGGGCAGCAGCGTCAGCATAGTGGACACATTACTGCGATCGCCAATCCGCTTGCACAGCGTGGCGATTATGGGCATTTACCTCCTAATGCGTCTATACACATAGATAATAGGAGAGGCTTACGGCCCGGCCAGCAGTGGACTATCATAGGCTGATGATGACAAAATGAAAATAAATGCTTTTTAGCCACGTGCGATGTCTAATAAGAAGTGTATCTATATTCCTTAGCCATTTTGTTGTCACGAGCGATACAGTTACTGGATCGTTAAAATGACATTAACTTGCGTTTGTTTACCAAATTTCGTCGCACTGCAGTTTCGCAACAAGCTTAAAATGCGTTTTCGTTCTTTTGGTAGTTGACGCACGCGCACGAATGTGCACTCGCCATACAGGGTTTAACAAAAATAGCGAAGAAGCATCTAGCGGGCCAGCACGGCGGTGGCAACTGACAGGTTACTGCCGGTCTCCTGTTAGTTGTCGCCGTGATTTGGGCTCCACTTTTCAGAGGTGCATTTAGACCAAACGAGCATTCGCTCATTCTAACCCCCACTCTACGAAATTCGTTCATTACACAAAACGTGATTCGTCGAAATTCGTTGATTTCGTAGAGTGGGGGATAGAATGAGCGAATGCTCGTTTGGTCAAAATGCACCTAGGTGGATTGGAGCCACTTTGTTGTGCCAATATATAAAAAAAAAAAATACAGCGAAAAGTTCGTGATCCGTTCAGAGGCCCTACCGCCAACTTTGGAATTCACATATTTCGAGGATTTGTGTGAATTTCAAAGTTCGTGGTAATAGGTCAGCATCATACCGTTTAGGATTTTTTCTTTTTTGTATAAGCCTACATACGTGAGTGTCTAACTGCTGGTTAAAGATCCCTTCCCTTCTTCTCTAATTCGGATTTTTTTTTCGCAAATAAGTGTTTGCCAGTCGCCCGAACAGGCCAACCCTACATAGATATTATTTTGGCAGAATAATATGTTTCGCCTATTTTTGTTTTTATCCTAACATGATATCGAATGTGTCTTTAAAAGTATAAACACTATTTTAACCGAATTAATAATAAGGGTTCCGTTTTTGCCATTTTGGCTACGGAACCCTAAAAGAGGAGGTTCTCAATTTAACAGGTTTTGTATGTACTCGATAATAATATTCTCGAGAATCATAAACTGATTTTCAAATATTGTTTTTATAGAATGGGTCCCCGAGATGGTCCAAATGGTACCAAGTCGGAATTTGATAATAGGATCTTGGAGAAATTTGTTTCAAAACGTTTTTTTTTTTATTTGGGGAATATAGCACACATACGTAAATTCAAAGATAATATGTCTATTGAAATAATGAACGTATATTCACACTTAAAAGAATTAGAGCCTATCTTTACTTTTGACGATACTCATTAGCCAAACAATTAATAAATACCTAATTGGAAAACAACGTAGGTATTTCACTACTACTATTTTATAATTAATTGAATTATTTGAAAGAATGTTAACTAATTTTTTTACAATATCGTCCCACAAAACTGTTGGAACAGTTTGACTGTGGGAGCGGGCGGCAAGCTCTTAAACCAAACATAACATTACCTAAATAATAAATGGAACAAATAAAATCGGAACCATGTGACTCGGTCATTCAACTAATGAGACACATGTATGTATCCATTATTTATAAGTAGTTGCCTATGTGGATAAAAAGGTTCCAATGCTTAAGGAATATCTGTCGTTAGGATTCCTAGATTATCTTATGTCTAAATAAATATTGACTAAGTACACACGGATCTCTTATGTATATTGAATGTAATGCTTCAACTATTTACTCACTGGGAAATACTCGTGAGGATATCGTAATTTTCCTCAGATATCATATCACATATGATTTGATATGTTGGCTGATATTTTATGCTGACCATATCAGCCGACATCTTTTATCAAATAGTTAATAGCCAGTGACATTTCAATCCCTTAGTCGACTCTTAAGACACCCAGGACGAGTTGGGGTGGTGACAAATGTATTTTTACTGCCTTTACCACATGGTTCATAATTCGGTAATTTACAAACATTCTATTCTTTAAGAAATTCTATCATAATATACCTATTATACCTATTTCATATTATTTAATTGCACTTTGTTGACATTTTATTATTAGGCATGTTTTAATTGAGTATTATTGACGATCCTTTCTTGGTGACATCGTTTATTATTATTTTTGTATTATGAATTTTTAGAATTTGTTGATATTTTAATATGATATTCCAATGCCAGTTCAATATTTTTCGTATCTTGAAGAAACTGCCAATCACAATATAAAATCCTAGAATGTACCATGCGTAGATTTAAGTGACTTTGTATATTGTGAGATTAATAAAATTAATAAACTAAACTAAACTAAACTAAACATACAATAATTATGAAACAAAACTTAACTAACACTGTGTTAGTTTTAACTAACATGATATTATAAAACAGTAAAACATAAAACAAAACAAAAGAAACCGCCCATCATCGCTGGGTGCAAAAATGCCCATAACACTCGCCGCGTTTTCACTTTGAATAAATTAAACCATTGACCACCTTTGCACCCGACTCGAACGGGGATGTTCTCCTTTTTAACCGACTTAACACGTTCCCTGTGCATGCATCACATGTGATGCAGTTGAAGGTATTGATGATACGTGAATGCAGTATATATGATGCACGACCCTATTTAAATACAGGGATAATTTGAAATTTACACGTGAGAGGTGACACTATCGATTTTTGCTGCACATGGAACGTGTAAAAAGGAGACGGAGAAGGTGCATTTCGATTAATTTTGTATGTACCTATGCTTCTTCATGAGAATCATGGACCAGTTTTAATTTTTTTTTAATAACGGATATAATCTCGAGTTGGTTGTCTTAACTTGGTGATTATTAATAAATATATAAAACGCTAAATAGATTTTTCATCACACTTGCTGTCTAAGCGCGCCATTGTTTGCGCGCGCAGCGGGAGTAATAGAAAAGTGAAATTCCCTAGGGAGTAATAGGAATGTCAGTACGTCATTTAATAATGTTATTTCTTAAAACTTAATTTTTTGTCGGCAAGTGTGATGAAAAACATTGTATGCATCACAATGTACTATTTCCACAGTGAAGATAGGGAATCACGTGTCGTTTTTTTATACACACTTAAGTCATTTTAAACCCGTTACTCAAAGGTGCGAAAAAACAAAAAATGCATTCGTAAAACAGTATTGGCGCCATTACGAAATATCATGTCAGACAAATAAATAAAGTACCCAAAGTAATACTTGCATATTAAGAAATAATTTATCTTTTACTTTATGCTGATTAACATACGTTTTATACTCGCAATTAACCCAGTTTACAAATATATTTGCATAATTTTGTAAATGTTCTCATTGAGAGCGTTTTAAACAAATATTACCATATCGTTGATAGCGAGTGAAAATAAAACTGCATTTTGCTCGTAGAGTTTGTTTGGAAACTGAAGGCAGATGATATGTATAGGTGTCCCTTGCGGCCAGACGCCATCACTTTCCGCACCAACTCGAAAATGGGGTTTATTACAGTACTTTACAGTCCAAAATATTAAATAATGTGTTTTTATATAACATACTTCTATTTTTATTAAAAATATTCTCACAAAATTTTATCATCACATTTTGCTATTTTACCGCGCCATTACCCGTCGCGGGAGTAACAGAAAAGTGAAATTACGTACCAACGCTGTTGTAATATTATTTTGTAATAAAACTGTCAGCTTCTGTAACTTAGTTGGTAGTGCTCCTGCCTACGAAGCCGGAGGTTCCGGGTCCGAATCCCGGTGAGGGCATTTATCACAAAAATTGTTTCTTGGCCATGGTTAGGGTGGGCTCCCGGTTCTAGCTTTCTATACAAATACAGTACCAGAACCGGGAATTCCTGGTTCTTGCCATACTAATTCTGAACCAGGACCCTTCCCTAGCCATGGTTGTGTTCAATCTGATTAGTAATAGTAACAGGTCGATGGATAGCTTAGTGACAACATAAATGAATGCCATTAAAGTTCTACCCGCATACTCGTACAACACTGCTGAAATAACCTTCATACTACTATTGATAACAGCAACATTTTGCAACTGAGACTCAAACTAGTTCACCAATATAGTTTCTTAAGAATTTTATTAATCAATCTAAACTACAATACAGAAAAAATAACATTAATTCAAATAACTAAACTGTCCTTTAATTAATATAAATTGAAAAAAAAGCACAAAACATTCTTAAAACTAAAATACCTACTAATAACTAACTTAAACTACAACATCCCCCAAGTCGCTTCCCTGTGGGAGAGTGCCCATAACACTGGCTACATTTCCTCGCTGGATGGCAATAACTAAACTAAAACTACATCAAAACTAAAATAAATCTAAAACAGGCCCTGTGGCATGTACCGAGGGCGCTGGTAGCGTTTCCTCACGGGATTACTAAACTGATGCGTTGAGCGAGAAAGCTGATAGCTCTGAGTCTCTCGTGGCGTCTCTGAGTCTTAGTCTCTTATCCCTTGAATTGGCAAATTAAAAAAAAAATCGTGCGTCTAGCCTCCTCGCCATTGTGTAGTGCAGAAAATTCTGTCTAAAGGTGCGTTTAAACCAAAAGAGCATTCGCTGTTCTAGCGCCCGTTCTACGAAATCAACCAATCACGTTTTTTGTACCGATCGAATTTCGTAGAGTGGGAGGTTAGAACAGCGAATGCTCTTTTAGTTTGAACGCACCTTTAAAAAAAATACATAAATTGGGTCTAAAAACTATGTTCATTGTATCATACATTGCCAAATTAAAGGTTAAAATAAGTTTTTGAAGAGACTCAAAGCGCTAGGAACCCACGGGCCAAAGGTCTCGACGACGAAAGAAACGAATTAAGTTACAAGGGTAGTAAGGGAATTAAGGTACAAGTTATGTCGGGCTTAAGAATAGGGGTCCTGGTTTGGGTTACACACACGTAATACACGTGTACCCGGAGCCCTAGTTACAACCCACATCATAAAAATCATAATACGTATAGCGCTCTGACGTCAACCTAAATCTGAGTATGAACTAGATATGATAGTTACATTCTTTGTAGGATTCTTGCTACAACCAGATGGATCTAGGATAGTGTAGGTGTCTTGACGTACGTCGCAGTCGTTATTTTATTTGACTTTCAATGAGGTCAATATATGGAATGAAATGCAATTCTGTAGGCTTCTGATGGTCCCGTTTTTATTAATTGTCAACGTTGCGTCACGTTCTGACAAGTTTAGTATAGGTACAAGTGCGAAAGTGACACGTAGCACGATAAATGGTAAAAACGCGACCATTATAAGCAACCTTTATTTGTGTTATCAGGATGCTTAGCCAAGTTGCCAATCGCTAGCGCTTAATCGTCAATCGCAGCTAACTGTCTTTGTCGCTCTAATACGAAAGAGTGGCAGAGAGGGAAAACTACGATACGCTACTAAGCGCTAGCGCTTGGCAACTTGGCTAGCATACAGTAGTAGTTACTCTGCTTTCGCGGCTGATGTCTACCGCTCGGCCATTCCTTCTTAAAAGCAATATTAGCAATTTTCTATATACACGGTGTTTCTGGTAACACTCAAAACCTCAGACACCCCAACTGATTTTTATTTTTTTTAAACTTATCTATAGTATTCATTTTTTAATCTGTTGTTTATTAATTTTTTTATTGGATGTTTGATTTTCTGTACACCTCTACTCGACTTTTAACTCTACACTCAATAAAATAATTGCTAGCTACCATCATAAACCTTGAAACTATTTATTTTGTACATTATTGCAACGACATAAGGTTTACCAATAGACAGCTGTGTCGCTGTAAACCACTTTAAAACTTTGTCACAGTAAACTTCAAATAGGAAAGCTAAGCAAACTTAACCCAACATTCAAAATGACAAGGTTGTAATTAGGTACGAGTTCGATTTCTTATGACACTCGAGCGTTTTCAAATTAGGCCAGTTGCACCGAGGATTAAGGACTAACGCATAGATGTAGTACAACATTTATTATACAAGTAACTATCCTTATCTGGCTTACCAATTAAATTCGGTGTCAAAGAGAGATGTACGTACGTTTTCTATTTCTGAATTACCTGTGATGTCACTGGGTTTATTTGAAAACGGTCAGTTTAACATGTCGCCCCTAAGAATAAAGACAGTATATCTTCTAACAAAAAGTTTATTAAAAGGTAGGTTTGACCTTTAGAATTAGAAAGACTTGTTCTAATCAAATGTAGGTATGGAAAAAGAGTATTTTTAGTCATGCATAACATTTGGGAATATTTCTGTCTCTTTTTAGCAAAGTAAGTTAGAAAGAGACTGCTGCTTGTAAATTGTAGCTGTATAAAACCAGACCCTGATTATGACACTATCTGTTATGACTGCTTGCTTATGCTGATACTTCACTTGGCGTATGTATTTGCGTTTTGCCTCTTGCTCCCATTAGTATACAGGTGGAAGCGAGAGTCATAACGTAAACACGCCAACTGGAGTGCCTCCTACGCAAAATGCGAAATATTCCCTAATGGTTTTGTATGGTGGTGTGTGGCGTATCTGTGGCAACAGGAATATGTTAACATTATATCTGTAAAAAATCGACTGTTTAGCTATCACAGCTCATAAAATAACAACCTGCAGGTTACAGACAAGCGGACACAGAGACGGGCGGACAGAAAGTGCATGGGCGATCGTACGGGACGCAACTTTAGAACTTGCATAGCTGCGTCCGTACGATCTCCTATGTTCGGCCAATGTTGTGAAGGGCTGAAGGGCCGTGTCTTTTTTTTTTACTCGAGAGTGTGTATCTTTCGTTCGTGTTTATAGCCGTTAGTTCATAGATTAGTAGCTTGCGGTGAGACCAGTGTCTAAGAGCTCGTTCCCACTATGTCGGTTGTGGGCCGATTTTTAATCGGTCGTTCTGGTGGCAAAACATTTTATGTGGTCCCGCCATTATAACGTTACGGCGGAACCAGGTCCTGAATTCTGTCGATTCATGTAGTATTGTTTAGTACTGAATTGGTACTATTTGGTAACTGTTGTAAAAGAATTAGTACCTCTTCCCTTTCAAATAGTTAGTCTCGTCCCGCCATTATAACGACTGATTAACTAACTCAGTACTAAATAATGCAATATGAATCGGTCGAATTCAGTATCTGGTCCCACTATTATAACGGTTACGAATGCTCTCTCAGATTCAGAAATGTTTAAGTATTAACTATGTAGTATGTAAGTGGGTGAGTTTACTCAAGAAAATAAAAAAACAACTCTTTCAATTCATAGATATTTACATAAGTAATGACCAATTTTATTGTGTACATAAAAATTATAACAAAAACAGTATTGTAATTTTATTTACAAGTTACGGTGTTCGTGGATGTTTAAGAGCTGTTCAAAATGTCGCCCACCTTGGCGATGGCAGAGCAATGCTCGTTTCCGTAAATTGTTTCTGATTGACTACAGCACTTCAGGAGTATTTTTAACCGTCTCAAAGGAGGCAGTAATTTTGTTTCGTAGTTCTGTGGAGTTAAATCCGGTGATCTGGCTTGCCATTGCACTAGGCCTCGACGTCCGATCCAATGCTGCCCATAAATATTGTCCAGATGTCTCCTGACGTTTATCTGGAAGTGTCATGCTGGTAATACATTTGATGTACAAACTGCAAGGGAACGTCTTCAAGCAACAATCTGTTGAGCTCCTGACACAGACGATAGTGAAAAAGGTGTTGCTGGTCCTCTCTCAAAATTCTCCAAATATTCTTATGATCACAATTAAACCTACGACCAGCTTGTCGTGTGCTAGCCGTATGATTAACCCGAAAATACTCTAAGACGGCCTCCTCGAAATCAGGGTTCATTTCATCATGCCTTACTCTGGCCATTGGTGGTCGAAAGAATCGTAGTTGAACGTGGTCCGTGAAGTCGTTGAGTAGATGCGGCTATGGTGGCATTCGACACGGCGACACAAAACTCCTCGTGATAAGTCCTTACCGCTAAATTGACATTGTCATTGCGGCGTGCTTGCGTTCTTACCATTTCACAGTATTGAACGTTCGTGAATCTAAACGCCATGATAATTAGAAATATCAACGGAATGAACATACAAATCAAATTGACAAACAACGTCAAACTCGTAGCGGAAAAAATAATAGTCCAGGTAACCAGCCATTATTACCAAAATACCCTTAAATACTGAAAAAGGTATACAACCTTCAGCAATGCGATATGCACAATGTTGTATTACGAATTTGTAGACTGGGCACGTAAAAAATAACTAAAAATACAAATAAAAATATTACCCCCAACAAGATATAGCTCAATCGATTCTACTCCCGATTCTGAACAAACGGTTTTCTGGTTTTTGGTGTTAAGTGAAACACGGTGTATATAAAAGAAGAAGCTCCCTTATAAAGATGCACGCACAGTCTAAACCCCTGGTCCTAGAGACTCCAAATTTGGCACGTAGGTTCCTTTTATGGTGTAGACGAGCAATAAGAAAGGATTTTTCAAATTTCACCTTCTAAGGGGTTGTAATGGGGGTTCAAAGTTTGTGT
This sequence comes from Thaumatotibia leucotreta, assembly GCA_025490895.1. Classification (NCBI taxonomy): domain Eukaryota; kingdom Metazoa; phylum Arthropoda; class Insecta; order Lepidoptera; family Tortricidae; genus Thaumatotibia; species Thaumatotibia leucotreta. The sequence continues at coordinate 19,763 of JALPQI010009594.1, forward strand.
GGCGAAATAAAATTAGTTGAACTATTTTACCCGAAACTTCGCGAGAGTATTCTTTAAAGTAATTGAGTAAAGGTATGTTTAAGGTTTTTTGAAAATTCAACCCCTGAAAAAGGTAAAAAGGGTGATGAAGGGAAAATATCAAGATGGGTATCGTTTTTATAGTTTATCGAGTCGTAGATCACGAAAACAATTTTTAAATTTAACGCGGCGGACGTGAAATACCATGTACACGGTTATGGTGTAATGGGATAAAATTCGAAAAAAAATAATACAGTTTTATTATTTATGTTCATTTCTGGTTCCAGAGATTCCAAATTTAGCGCGTAGGTTTCTTTGAGGGTGTAGGGGTGCTCTAAAAAAGGTTAAGTCGAAATCCACTCCCTAGAGGGTGCAATGGGGGTCCAAAGTTTGTATGGCGAAACAAGATCAGTTGAACTATTTTGTCCGAAACTTCGTAGGAGTATTCTTCAAAGTAATAGAGTAAAGATATGTTGCAGGTTTTTTGAAAATGTAACCCCTGAAAAAGGTAAAAAGGCTGATGAAGTGAAAAAATCGAGATGGGTATTGTTTCTATGGTTTATCGGGACGTAGATCACGAATACAATAACGATTTTAAAATTTACGCGGCGGACGTGAAATATTATGTACACGATTATGGTGTGATGGGGTAAAATTTGAAAAAAACTATACAGTTTTATTATTTATGTTAATTTCTGGTTCAAAGATTCCAAATTTAGCGCGTAGGTTTCTTTGAGGGTGTAGGGGTGCTCTAAAAAAGGTTAAGTCAAAATCCACTCATTAGAGGGTGCAATGGGGGTCCAAAGTTTGTACGGAGAAACTTGACTATTTAAACTGTTTTATCCGAAACTTCACAGAAGTATTCCCGAACATAAATGACTAAAGACATGTTTTAGGGTTTTTTGAGAATTCAACTTTTGAAAGTGGTAATAAGGTTAAACAGTAAAAAAACAACATGGTTATCGTTTCTATAGTCTATCGTGTCGCTGTACCGAGGTGTACGTGAAATACCATCTCCTCTGTTATGGTCTCATATACGGGCTTGCGGGTTATGAGAGGGGTATCGTTTTTGTGTTTATTTCTGATTCAAAAAATTCGAAATATAGCATGTTAAGCAACGTTAATAACCTTTTAAGTTTTTCTGAGTTTTCACGCGATAGTAATCAAAAGTACATATATCTGTGTATCCAAGGTGTCAAAACAGCCGTCACCATAAATTTCGTCATTTTTGATACAATTGTGTAAATCGATGTATCGGGATCCCAGAGGTTCTTATTAACGCACTGCAAAAAAGGCTGCCTATTCAATTTCCGTTTCTATATTGTCCGTCATAAAAATCGGTGGTAATCTGAAGTTCTGACTGATCTGTTCATCATAATGAAGCAGAAGTCAAATTTGCAAGAAACGGTAACAATATTGACTTACTTCAAATGTTAATCAGCTCGGCTAATTATGGTCATTTTTGTAAAGCCTGGGAAACGACAAATGATAGTTCATCATCAAAACACAACAATCACCTAAGTATGTGAGTGTGTATTTAAACTTTTAATGATAAAAAACATTTGTCGGTTACCAGATGGTAAAGATGACCATAATATGATAACGGATTTTGATAAGAATCGATATCTGAAATGTCAAAACGTTCCAAGTAATGAATTAGAGGTCAAATTTGCACAAAATGGTCGGCACCTTGAATTTATTTAGTTTGAATCCGACCTTAATAAAAATCGGTATCTTAGGATCCAAGGGGGTTTTCCATAACGATTTTGAGGTAGGTACAAAAAGTGAGAAGCTATCACATCAAAATTTTCTAGAACTTTGATTTAATATTGATAAAAATCGATACCGAGAAGACGAAAAGTTCTTCATATGGAATTTGAAGTCAAAATTGCAAGAAAAGTTCGCCATCTTGAATTTAGGTCTTAAGTGACGAGTGTACGACCGTGATAAAAATTGATAGAACGCGGCCAAACCGCAGGTAAAAGCACCATCCGCCACACTTAAATCGGTTAAGGCAAACGCGAGATAATCGCGGGAAAACATTAACACGCAGTGAATAGATATTAGAACGCGGGCGAAGCCGCGGGTAACTGCTAGTTATAAATATTAGATGTTATATAGGTACCAAAAAAAAAACCAGTTCAGTAACATCCGCAATTCCGCAGTGGGGACTCAACACACGTACCTACTTGCGTGCTTTAGAATATGGTCCAAGGCTAGCTATCTATTAAATATATAATATCAATAATTTTTTATTAGTATTATTTTTTAGTAGTAGTTAAGTTAGTACACAATAGTGAAACACGGTAAAATAGAATACAAAAATATGACAAAAGCGAGATATCTCTACGTGATCTCTACAAAGGATGTTCAACTAATTGTGTGCATACGAGTGGAAAGTTATTATAGTCTAGGAAGTCATAAGCTTGACAATTGGCTACTTGGCCGATGTAACTATAAAATATATGACCTCAAATTATAGAATAAGTTAAATATGAAATCACCAAATGTCAACAGAATAATATGTAGACCCCAGATTTTTCAGTGACGTCCCAATAGCGTGATTTGGGGAGTAAATGAAATGGTAGAACAAAATGGTACATACATACATTATAAGATAGGCAGCGCAAGCGCATAGGCGGTTTTTTGATCGCTATGTCCATGGGCTCAGGTGGGCTGAGAGCTCAGTCTACCTTCGTCACATAAAAAAAATACAATTTGTGATAATAGGAGTAACTAACAAAAGAAAAACCGTAACCAGCATGCTTGTATTTAGGGTTTATTTCTTTCTATAACGCGGGATTTCCCGAGTGAATACACAGGGTAATGAACTTTCCAAATAGGCACTAAGTTTCCAGTTATCTGGGAATCCCTCTATGTGGTCTTAATTATCGAAAATCCCTTTTAAAACAGGTTTTTGTCCATTTTCCTTGAACTTCTGTGTGAATCATTGACGATTAATAGAACGTTTACCGTAACTGTAAGTAGAAATAATACTACATAGACTGAACTGAACTATACACGGTGTTTTTATTGATTTCCGTTAATTAAAAGGGAAGCTTAATTAGTTTCACATTCAACAAGAATTTATTCATAAATGTAACAAAAAACAAAAACCATATAATAAAAAGTATTAGATATTTTGATGTTGCCGGGTGCTCTAGCTTATTTAGGTCAAAAATAATTAATTTCTCTAAGAAACTAGTGTCTTAACTCTAACTGTTATTGAGTTATTAAAAAAATAAGTTTAATGACTGAACAAGTGTATTGCAAATTGCAATCTTTACTACATCCTAATTACTACTTATTTTGACATGTGCCGTCAATCACCTGAGATCATATTCTTAAAGTTCTCTCACACTTGCCATTTCAATTATTATGGATGAAAAAATTTACGAAATATGGCAACTTCTATAAATGTCCCAAGTAACATGTCCAATATAAAGGAAATATGAAAAAAAAACGCCCTGTATAGTATATAACACATAGTCGCTTTCTGTGTCTTTATATCCCTATGTATTCTTAAATCATTAAAACTATGCGACGGATTTTGAAATATTTTTTTAGGAACTAAAAAATCAATTCAAACTTCAAGCTTAAGGTGCGTTCAAACCAACGGAGCATTCGCTTTTCTAACCCCCCACTCCACGAAATTCGATCGTTACACAAAACGTGATTGGTTGATTTCGTAGAACGGGGGATAGAACAGCGAATGCTCTTTTGGTTTGAACGCACCTTTACGCAACATTATATATTATACAGGGTTTCTTTTTCACCGGTACAATAAATTTTCCCACATATTTGGTATCGATAATAGATTACATTTATCCACAGACAACATAACCCAAAGACGTAGCTTTAGACAATTATTTCATTTAAACCGATGCTGCCAAAAATGCTGAGGTGCGGGCGGCGTAACATGAGCTAACTGTGTTGTGATTCGTCGTTTCAAGGTCAATGAGGTGTAAAACAAAAATGTCCGCCGGTCGCTAGTGATTTCCGAATGTCGATAAAAGTATCGATGGTTACAATGTCTATCGCTTTCGCAAATCGATATTTGTCAGTGACTTACCGACAAAACCGTAAATCCATATCCGTACTAATGCATACCATAAATGCGAAAGTACGTCTGTCAGTTTACTGAGTCTACACGCTTACATCGCTGAACCAATTTAGATGAAATTTTGAATGGAGATTATTTAAGACCCGGGAAAGGACATACGATATTTCATTCATCATCATCATTATCATCATCATCCCCGCAGATGAAGATATATTATGATACTAGCTTATGATGCTAGCTTGAAATGCATTTTATATAAAAAAAAATATTTGTACTGTCTGCTGTGTCTTCATCTTCACATTTAAACCAGTTTAGATGAAATTTGGAATGGAGATAGTTTAAGACCCGGGAAAGGACAAAGGATAGTTATTTTATCATCATCATCCACGCAGACAAAGTTGCGGTCAAATATTAAGATCACAATATATCTTTTCTGAGACAATAAATAAAACAATCTTATAAAATATACTTTTATTTGTACAATCATTAACTCGTAGTTACAAAATTACCAAAAAACTACCATTAAAATACTTTGTATATAAAATTCGTATACTATTCGTTTTTGTTAATTTGAAATATTCCGGTTTAAAGTGTCAAGAACATATCACACTGCTAGGAGCAGGAAACCAATCATGTGACCGTTTTGTAGCATTCATCCACATTTCTTTCATGTTTGGGCATTTAGAGAAGATACACAATATTATTTAACGTAATAGTATTTTTGAAAATTATACTTCTACACTTTACAGTAAACCAGAATTTATTTGAGGATAATTGAATATAATCGTAATATCTTAGCAGTGGGACACTATAGGCTCACAATAATAATAATAATAATAATCTTATCGATAGTAAACAGACTGCAGGCATAGACATCACTAGTTCGGATACGGAGACCCCACCGCAGAGTCTGTTGCTTGGTACGATTGAGAATAAAGATTTTAATTTATCTTTAGTTACCTTATCGATAATAAACAAACATACTCTACGGTCATCCCTAGTTCAGACGGCCTACCTGCTCGTTACGCTAGACAAGGAGGGAGTTATACTTCGTGCAAAGTATTAGAAAGAGACTTTGTAAAAAGACATCAACGAGTGCACTAGATTTTATGCTTAAACTATTTTTAATTTTAATTTTAATTTATAAAAAATTGCTCACTTGTGAAACGAAATACCATCTTTTTGCACACTAGATGTTTTTGTATTCTTGCCACACTATTTCACGCAACAGTAATGCATTTTGCATGACGTAAATCACGTTAAGACTTTCGTAATTATCTCATGAACGCCGGCCGCAGACTGAAGTTAGCAATGGAGGCGTGGCTCTAATATGGAGTGAATTCACCGTATGCGTGACAGAGGGGGTCGCCCGGCTATGCCACGTCTTGAGGTTATGTTGTCTGTGCATTTATCAAATAAAATTGACATTTTTTTTTCATTTATTATTAATTTATCCTTCATGCAAATGCAAAATAATGGGCCTACTAATGATAAGACGTCAACGGGGCGCGGGACGCAGAGGGCGGCGGAAAGGGCTGAGCGACCTGCGCACGAGTTGGCAACATAGCAGTTACCTCAATCTCGGTGACTAGGTCAGGGACGGTCAGTGTCACGGTTGACGTAGGTATGTGCGCACGCGCCGCATCGTACTACCTTCAGTCGGAAATTGCTCGTACGAAATGGTTCGTAGTTATTTTCTCATTGGGGAAAATGCAGTGGCAGCCCAGCGGCTATACGCTGAAGAAAGTGTGCCCCGCCTGGAAAATGCCAGTGTTATAGCTATGGCCAGCCAGGTCAACAGATTTGACCCCGTGTGACTGTTTTTGTGGGGTGAGGGTAGGCCCAAAATTTAAAAGACTTAAAAAATCTAATAATAAGTGCATTTGATGAACTTAAAAGTGAGAACTACAGACATGAGTTGGGAAATATAGAAGGAAACATTCAAGAACGGGCAAGAGTGTGTTTAGATAACCACGGCCAACATTTTGAACACTTGCTTAAGTATGTGAATTAATTAATTAGTATGAGAAATGGACTCCATTAATCAGGTATGTTTTTTTTATTCCAATCATTGTGCAAAAAGTTGATTTCAAATGTTTAAATACGCCTCAATGAAGAAAGTTTCTGTCCTTAGTGCAAGTATGAAGTATGAAGTATGAAGGTTCTGTCCAAGTATGAAGGAAGATTTGGGATCAAGTAAGATTTTTTTGCCAAGTCATAATCATAAGTTGATTATCATTGCCGCTTTTCTAAGCCGCCATGCCACGTGCGATGACGTTGTAAACAAACAGTTGCCTGTTCGTGTGTTTTGCTAGTTATGTACATTGATAATGCGTAATGCGTCCAATTTTCTTATTAGGTTTGCGGATAAGTTCAAACATCGGTATTTTAGTTTTTTTGTTCTAAACGGGTAGTAACAAAAAATGCTAGTATTCTGTAACTTGGACTATTATTACGTATGTTGATTTTTTGTACTGGTGAAAAAGTAACCCTGTATTTAGTGTATGATATGTGTTTTATTTGTCATCCTTCACAGCCTAGTTGGTATGACCCTGCCTACGAATCTGGAGGTTCCGGGTTCGAATCTCGGCGAGGGCATTATTTGTGTATTTATTTATCATAAATATTTGTTCCTTGGTCATGGCTGTCTATGTATTTAAGTATCTATTGTATATATTATATCGTCGCCTAGTACACACATCACAAGCCTTAATTGAGCTTACCGTGAGACTAGATTGATTGGTTAGGAATTTTGGTGGCATTAGGTGAACAGAGAAGAGTGGAGTCGTTATTCAAATTGTTTATGATTGATTGAATAAATATTTAATCAAAAATAATACATCAATATAATCTTTTTAACAGGGTTTCACCCATTTTAAGTATTAAATAATTTTGTTGTATTAATATTTGACTACCTATGAAATGAACTTCAATATTTTTTTTAATAATATAGCTTATGATTATAATATAATATTTACGGGCTTCGAGAAATGTAGAACCTTGAAAAACAAATAAATATATTTTCTCATTTATCAAAATTTTTATTGAAAACTGATATTTTTCTAGATTCTCAAAAATAAAATTCATGTTATTTATTTAAATTCATTGATAAATCCAACTTGAACTAAACACTATTTCGTTATTATTTTATAAGTTAATCATTTATTCAAGTAAAACATGTTTGTAACATTGACTCCACTGCTCTCTGTTCCATAAATGCCACCAAAATCCTAACCCTATTGATTTGTGTAAGATGTCCCAAGATATTTACGTATTTAATGTCAAATCAAGTTCAAGTTCTTAAAATTCGAATACGCCTGCCGGTCATTTAAACACGCTAATTGGTACGATAATGGACCGTGAATCGGTTCTACTCTTTCGATATGCGGTAATCAAGGACATTGTTTTAGAGGTGCAATGTCATGTTCTAACCTTAAAGAAATAACGTACCAGTGCGTAACATGTTAACAGAGAATATTTATTTGAATCACGATATTTTGCTCGTACCTATACATAAATCTACATATAGTTTTGGGAGAGGAGTTAGTAAGCTTTGGTAAACAGTATTTATTTTATAGGGTGACAATATCAAAATTTCTCAAAATTGCAAATTTTCTTAGTCAACTCCATTGTACGAGTAAGTGTCAGGTGCTACTGCAGGCAGTCCCAATAGATGGCACCTCAGTACAAGTTTGAATGTTCCACTTGCACCTCAGTACAAGTTGCACAGTCCTGATAAAATGTAAGCCTGTCTTAAAATTATGCAAAAATTTAGATATAAGCTAATTATTTCAAAGTTGGGATATGAAACATTAAAGGCATTTATTATCGTTTAAATGCCCTAATAGTTGATTTTATCTTATCGATGGCAACTCAAGCTATGACGATGAGTATTGGTACAGCGTCGGGTACTAGTACTTCCACCTTACCAGTTAAATAATTTATTGGACGTTGTATCATCATTAGCCCGTTTAGTCCACTGCTGGCCATGAATGCAAGTCAAGTTATTTTAAGTACTACATTATGCTTCTTTTCTACATTCTGCACTCTTGTTGTTATTTCCTTTACCTGGGTATTCTTCGAGTTAATTTTTTTTCAGTTTTAGCTCGGTTGCTCTGCCAGCGTGGCATCTGCCACGACAAATATACTGAATGGATGCCACTTTTAGGTGCTCAAATCCTTACTGTTTATATAAATTTTGGCTTTTCTTGTTTCAGATCCTGCACAATGTATCTACACAAAAGTAGTACATGTCTGGTGATCGTGGCGGCGTTTGTTCTATGTAAGTATATTAATTATTCGTATCTTTGTAATTTACCATGAGCTGCCTTAGGCAGATTTACTTTCTATCACGCTCATACTCTCACAGTTCATGATAAGTCCACCGATCATTCTGTTCTTATTTTTAAACAGACTACAATTAGGTACATACCAAATTAAATTTAGAAAGTATAACAAAACAAAAGCTAGAAATAAAACTAAATAAAATCCCCTGCGGCATGGTACTCAGGACGCTGGCAGCATTTTCCTCGCTGGATTGCCAAGCTAACGCGTTGAGCGAGGAAGCTGCCAGCCTTTAGGTATCCCGTGGCGTCTCTGAGTCTCTTCGATAGGTCTTTGAAGAGACTCAGAAAAATATGACAAAAATCATGAATAGTGGCTTATACAATAAGTACTTGGAAATAAAACGATTTTGAACATAATTGGCCCAGCCGTTTTCGAATAACTACAGAATCCTACACTGAGCATGGCCCGACATGCTCTTGGCCGGTTTTTTCCTAATCAGATTGCGATACTGAATACTCCCTTAAACAATCATCACTATTTTTATTAGACCATGTGTTATTGGTTAAGTATTGAGATCGGACAAAAGTGCGTCATTGCTCGCAATAATATGGACATGACTCCAAAGTTGATTGATTAATTATTTTCCGAAAATTACCTTCTTGGCACCGGTAACTATGAAACCCTTTGTGAGACCCTAAGCTTCGAAATCAAATTTCAAGAAATTATTCGTTTAATTATTCATTCAATCAAATTTGGAGTCATGTCCATATTTGGCGAACAATGATGCACATTTGTCCGATCTCTGGTTATTGTACTGATTACAATGATTATATTGACGTAACGTCGATGTCACAATCTTCCAGTGATGTCAATGACACTGACGTAAAATTAATTACTACCAATTATTTTCCTTTCAAACGACTTCCTTATTTATGTTGGTATAGAATTAACTCAACTCAACGAGTAGGTATCTGGTATAGTAACTATCTAGGCAATTTCACTTTTAGGCACTGGTCTCACCGCGAGCTACTAAGCTATGAACTATCGACTATATACACGAAACGACGGGATGAAGTAAAATTTAATGAATATACGCGAGTTTGTCCGTTTTCATAGTTTTGTTTCATGTGTAATCCTCGCGGTAACCGAAGAAAATATTATAATTATTTCTGTCGTTAATAGGTATATTTTTAGATAAACGTTTCAATGCCGACTTTACAGTTGAATTGTTTTGAACGTATTGTTTCATTTCACTCTTTACTATGGTTAGGCTAAGTCAGATTTGAATAACAAACGAGATTTTTATGAATGCCATTTTGTGCTCCGACAATATAGAACTATTTTAAATAAAAGTGGCCGTGTGGTGACGGTAGTAAGAATATATTTGTCACCACCCCAACTCTTCCCGTGGGTATCATAAGAGTCGACTTAGCGATTGAAGTGTCAATGACCATTTTTTAATAGATGGTTGATGACGGGCGTAATCATAGTAGACACATTACTGCGATCGCCAATCCACTTGCCCAGCGTGGCGATTATGGGTATTTACCTCCTAATGCGTCTATACGCATCGTTAATAGGAGAGGCCTAAGTCCAGCAGGGCTGACGATGTAAATAATTGCTTATGGCGCCCCAGCGCAGTCAAATTGTTTAGCTGAAATCGCGGAACGTCTGGTTGACGTACCTAAGGGAACATACCAAAAGTCACGTGACAAGATACCAGACACCCCCCCTCCCCCTGGTAACCAAGAGTGGTACTTTGACGGACCCCCTTCCTCCCGCCCCTAAACAGGTCACGTAGGTATGGGTACCAATGTTCCCTAACGAAAGACCGTAGAGCTGGGGACTTCCTCGCACAACGCATCAGTATTGCGATACAGCGAGCAAATGCCGCCAGCATCCTCGGTACAATGCCACAAGGGCCAATCTTAGACATAGGTCAGATTAGTTAGATTTAATTTATGGATTTAAATTTGTTATTATTAACATAGAAAATTATTTATGAAGGTATTTTTATTGGCTTTACGTAGACTTTTGCTTCAATTGGCTCAAATCTATGGATATTTAATTATTCATACAACGGTAAGGAGTAGGTAGCAATGTATAAATTGCAGAGCATTCTTTAAATTGCAGGAACATACTCGAAAGTTTTCGAGAAACATGAGAATTTAATAGTACGTTTCCATTGAGAATGTTACCATGAAAACTTATAAAAATGTGTTATTTTATATCACAAATAAGTAAATAAGGCAGTAAATATAACTCATAAGGCATGTACCTGTATGCTTAGCACATGATTGGCGCGACAGTATCTCGCCGCGAGATAGTTTATCCGTCCCTCTTTTGTTAATTATAGCTATTGAAGGACGGGACATCTATCTCGCGGCGACATACTGTCGCACCAATCATGTGCTAAGCCTGCTGGTGCGGTTTTGGCTAGATTAGATTATTTATGGAATTTAGATTCCCGAGAACATTCTCTATGAAAGTATCGACACTAATGAATAATGAAACTTCCTTGGTACAATGCTAGGAGTAGGTATCTCCATACTTATCTTAACAACCGATAGCTTTTTTTATGTTCGAAATTATGTATCCAAAATGCATGCAATTAATTGCAAATCCATCACAATTAATTATTGAGCGTACAAAGTGGAATCAGTAAAGCGTAGCGCACTTTGAAATAAGCGGTTACTGTTGTGGGCGATGTATAAAAGATTCAGTGCTCATTTTTGCCATCCATTTAAATAATGGGAGAATTACGCAGTATTAGCAATATACGGTAGTTAAAGCATAAAATTATCATCATCATCAGCCCATAGTCGTCCACTGCTGGACATAGGCCTTCCCCAATTCGCATCACCATACTCGGTCCTCACCCTCAGCTTTCCGCGTCCAACCACTTCCCGCCACTTTCATTAGATCGTTAGCCTCCGTAGCTTAGTTGGTAGTGACCCTGCCTACGAAGCTGGAGGTTCCGGGTTCGAATCCCGGCGAGGGCATTATTTGTGTATTTATTTATCATAAATATTTGTTCCGTGGTCATGACTGTCTATGTATATAAGTAGCTATATGTATCTATCTATTATACAGTGTGTAAATCTAATACGGGCGATCAATTAAACCAGGCATGGGATTCATTAGTGTAATCATGGATTACAAGGTTTTTTTAAAGTTACTCTTAATTATGACCCCACAGAATTTTTTTAAGATTATCGGAGCAGCAATGTAGGTACGAACATTTGTTATTGTTGTTATGGCAGTTATGTCATCTGCTTTTGAAATTAGCTGTCAACGAGCATTTAATTCACGTATGTTGCTCTACATTGCGCGCCGAATTATTTTGTAAGGAAAATGTTGTTGCTTTAATTTTAAATAAAAGTTATTTGAATGTACTTATTATGTCGTAAACTAACACCCGTTAAGAGCTTCGCCCGTATTAGACTTACACCCTGTATATATATCGTCAGTCGTTAGTCAGTCTAATGTCTCAACAAATTGACAAAAAGTACCAAGTGGACGTCATATACTTGGATTTCCAAAAGGCATTTGACAGAGTGAACAATGATGTCTTGCTAGCAAAGTTAGGTGATATGGGTTGTTGCGAGTTTTTTCAAGTTACCTAGCTGACAGAACTCAATTCGTTAAGTACGGACCGTATTTATCAAATGCGTATGCCACTCAATCGGGCATAAGTCAGGGATCGAATTTGGGCCCGTTGCTTTTCAATATCCTGATAAATGATTTGCCAAACGTAGTACGCCACTGTAGAGTCCTTATGTTCGCAGATGACGTTAAAATTATAAAGGTCATAAGGCAGGAGAGCGATTGCAAGGAACTACAAGATGATATGAACGCGGTATATAGATGGAGCACACTTAATAGACTGGCATTCAACCTGAAAAAATGCGAAGTAATGTCCTTCACTCGGTCCGTTCAGCCAATTAGTTATCAGTATAAGCTGAATGATGGCGCTATTGCACGAGTCAGCTCAGTTAAAGACCTGGGAGTCATTTTCGATCAACAACTAACGTTTCGTGAACATGCGGTCAATGTTGCGAAGAAAGCGGCTCAAAAACTTGGATTTGTATTGCGTAATTCCCAGTCGTTCTCGCCCATGGCCCTGCGCGCTCTATACTCGGCTCTCGTTCGAAGCGTACTGGAATCGAGTGCAACAGTTTGGACTCCCCGCGAAAATTCCTACATACTTATGCTAGAAAAAGTTCAGAAAAGATATTTGCGGCATCTGTACCGGACTCAATTTAATTATTTTCCCTATATGTACCCAACGCGATTTCTGCTAGGTATGTTAGGATACGAATCGTTGGAAATCAGGCGATACATGGCGCTGGCGAAGCTCGCGCTGGGTCTCATACATAACAGGGTGGACTGTGTAGACCTAGTGGGCGAGGTAGTAAGGCTGTATGCGCCCTTGGCGCTTGTGCGCCTGCGCCGCGCGCGGCTCCTGGCGCCGCCGCCCGCGCGCAGCGGCCTGCTGCGCCAGGCACCGCTGCACGCCGCACTCACGCTGCTCAACTCCGTGCTCAAAGCGGCACCGCATACTGACGTATTTGCAACCGAATGGCCCCAACTTGTAAGAGGATGTAGAACAGTTTTTGAATCTCTGTACTGAATTTTTGTAGTGTTTAAAATGTAGGTTAAGCTAGAATTAAGTTTGTAATGTTTTGGCGTAAGCTGTAATTACAAATTCCTTTTGAAATAAACAAATCGTCGCCTAGGACCCACATCCCAAGTCTTAATTGAGCTTACCACGGGACTAGGTTGATGTGTGTAAGATGTTCCAAGATAATTATTTATTTTATTATTTATTTATTTATCGTCGGTCCATCTGGCGGGAGGGCGGCCCGGGCGAGTCGTTATAAAATTATACAACTAATTATTTATTTATCTATAATTACAACTATATATATATCTTCTGAAAACAAAATAATGACCATCTCGCTACTGCTACTGTATTTAATTTAGAATTAATTAAATAAGTGAGTTTTATTTTATTATTCGTTAATTGGTAAAGCAATAAACTGTAAAATAGAATGCGATATTTATTGCAAAAAATAATACATGAAATAGAATTCGAGGGTTGCCTGGTGAAACCCGATAAGTGACAAAAAGTGAGATTTTAAAGTAAAAACAGTTTTAGGATGATTCAGTATCGGTCAATCTAATGGTAATATCAGATAAGCTAATTTTACATGTATCACGGAAATATGCCGAGTAAATAACCCAATAAGTACTTGATTTCAACTATTAATTCAAAACTAAATACTACAAGTACATTTAAGACTTAATTTTTATTTATTACTTAATGGAAGAACCACATAATGTATATTTATTGGTATTTAGTGCCGAGATATTTACACCTAATCAAACTAAACACACAATGTAGAACCAGTTACTGTTACTTACCCGGTCTCACCTCATTACGATTGCAAACTTTAAAGGATTTTATTACGAATTAGAATACGTTAAAAGCATTTGTTGGATTCTACTTTTACGATATCATTTATTGCACATACAAATTTATTCAAAGAGAACCCAACAAATAAACTTATAGTACTTATTTGAAACAATTCTCTAATAAAATATTATGTTAAGTTCAGTAATCGGATTCTCGCAAGAGGCCTTTAACAAATTTCTTTCAAATATGTCCGGGGAAGAACCCTATAAGTTTTTTGATGGCCCCATGATCATGCGCAGCCTTGACAAGTAGCGACACGAACGCAAGCGCACCGCTGCGACGTTGCATATTTAATTGAAAATAGCTGTTAAAAAGGGGTGTATTGTATTAAAAAAGATTGTGAATGTGTTCAAAGTTGTGTGATGGGTGACCGAGGCAGAAAATTAGTGCAACTACCTAGCTTGCAGTAATAAGCTGGAAACAGGTAATCTACTTTTCTAACCTAGAATAAACGTAGAATTGTCATATTTTACACACCGTGTTTATAGTAATGAGTTCAAGTAACAATTAATGTAAGCTATATTGTACCTAACCGTTACCATGAAAAGCATTGTTGTTGTTTTATTGAACTTATCGGTTTTTAGCACTGACTATGAAAAACATTGTTGTTGTTTTATTTGATCTTATCGGGTTTTAGCACTGGCTATGAAAATAATTGTTGTTGTTTTATGCGAACTTATCGGGTTTTAGCACTGACGATTAATGAGACTTCGCGACTTTGAGTGATTCTTACGATAAAAATAATAAAAAGGTAGTTGTGATTAGTACTTTTGATTAAATAATATTGATTAATTTTTACGTTTCAGCGGGGCAAAGTGCTTCTATGAACAGTTTGTCTCTGACTAGACCTAGTGTTTCAAAGGCAATTGAAAAAAATGTAAGCTGTTATATGCAAAACAATGAAGATGGTAAGTTTCCATGGTTTTGAAGATCCGCACATTGTTTTACGTTACTACCTATTGTGTTTGTGATACTCATACTTTAATTTAAAAAATCAATTTCAGAAAATGACTCAAATGCGCTATATTGTCAACGACAATAATAGCATGTCAGGCTCAAGTAAGTCTTTTACAGATTACTTAAAAATAATGTTATTAGGATAAAGTTACTTATACAGGTAATTTATTCTTCTTTCGGTTTTTTCAAATGATTAAACTGAAGATCCTACTTATCACTATTTTACCAAAACAAATAGATTTTGACTCAGATTTTACTAATGAAAGTCCAAATGTTTCATCCAAACAGGAAGATTTTTTTATGGTGCTGATTGATGAAGTTTTAGATCGAGTTTGGATTGCTGTAGAAGATGACCATCCAGCGGGAGCTCCTTGTGCTCCTGATACAGATTCAGAGAACGATGCACGTCAACGAAATGATTCTGGCCATGACATTATTATTCCTGAAAGTCCCAGTCCAAGGAAACATCAGGAACGTTCCTTGCCGATACTTGACAATGTTAGTCTTTCTGGTCAAGGTGAATGTATAGAAAGAGCTTCTTCTTACGTTTCAGATTTCGAAGACGATACATTAAAAGTATTAGAACCAACTGACTCTAGCCACAATGACGGCATTATCCGTGAACGTTCCGGTGTTTGTTCACAAGTAGAAGACACTGTTAACTTAATTTTAGACAATGTTTTAGATAAAGTTTGGGATTCTGTCAAACCCCTGAAGCGACGTAAGCAAGCTAAGCTATCTGAATGGAAAGTAGATATCGCTAAAAAGCGAAAAATGGAAGGGCTACCTTATGTAACCCAAGGCGTTAAGCGTCCTGCTAAAGTTCCAAAGCCTCCTTGGAACCTCCTCGATCCTTGAAGCCTCCTTTGGAACTTTAGCAGCATTCGCTTTTTAGCGATATCTACTTTCCATTCAGATAGCTTAGCTTGCTAACGTCGCTTCAGGGGTTTGACACAATACCAAACTTTATCTAAAACAGTGTCATAAATATTAGATGTTTATATAGTATTAAGTAGTGTGACTACTGGAGAAAAATTAAAAAAAAGTACAAATCAAAATATTTAGTTAATAAATAATTTGATTTGTACTTTCGCAATATGTTTAAAACAGTGTCTTCTACTTGTGAACAAGCACCGGAACGTTCACGGATCATGCCGTCATTGTGGCTGGAGTCAGTTGGTTCTAATACTTTTAATGTATCGTCTTCGGAATCTGAAACGTAAGAAGAAGCTCTTTCTATACATTCACCTTGACCAGAAAGACTAACATTGTCAAGTATCGGCAAGGAACGTTCCTGATGTTTCCTTGGACTGGGACTTTCAGGAATAATAATGTCATGGCCAGAATCATTTCGCTGAGGTACATCGTTCTCTGAATCTGTATCAGGAACACAAGGAGCTCCCGCTGAATAGTCATCTTCTACAGCAATCCAAACTCGATCTAAAACTTCATCAATCAGCTCCATAAAAAAATCTTCCTGTTTGGATGAAACATTTGGACTTTCAGTAGTAAAATCTGAGTCAAAATCTATTTCGAGGGTTGCCTGGTGAAACCCTATAAGTACGTGACACCTAGTTTCGAGAAAAATTATGTTAAAGGTTTATTGTCATCGGACACTTATTTTGATAAATAGATTCGTAGTTTTATGAGTGATTTGTGAAAAGCAATTTCATTCACTTTAAGTTTATCTATGTTCTAGTTAAGTAACTCATCTAGTTTTCCTGTAAGATAACATTTTTTACCAATGGGTATCGACTTATTGGGTTTACGCATAAATAAAAAAACCATATTTGTTACTAAGAGGGTTATTATTACTAAATAAAAACTTAAAAAATAGA
The DNA here is from genome assembly GCA_025490895.1 of Thaumatotibia leucotreta. Classification (NCBI taxonomy): domain Eukaryota; kingdom Metazoa; phylum Arthropoda; class Insecta; order Lepidoptera; family Tortricidae; genus Thaumatotibia; species Thaumatotibia leucotreta. Next base: position 36,405 of record JALPQI010009594.1, read on the forward strand.
CGAATCTAAAAGTAATAACGGTATTATTCTACATCTGAAAAAGTAAGTGCTATGCCAACAAACATTTTTAGGCTTCTTATCCATCCATGATACTCTTCAGGTATAATTCAGTATGTTTCAGCGGGGCAAAGTGCTTCTATGAACAGTTTGTCTATGACTAGACCTAGGGTTTCAACGACAAATAAAAAAAAATAAGCTGTTATATGGAAAACAATGAAGATATTAAGTTTCCATGTTTTTGAAGATCCGCACATTGTTTTACGTTACCTATTGTGTTTGTGGTACTCATACTTTAATTTAAAAAATCAATTTCAGAAAAGGACTCCTCCGATCTTGATGAATCGCAAATTGATATCGCCGCCCAAATGCACAATAATAATAGTAAGAAGACTCAAGTAAGTCTTTTACAGATTACTTAAAAATAATGTTATTAGGATAAAGTTACTTATACAGGTAATTTATTCTGCTTTCGTTTTTTTTTCAGATGATTAAACTGAAGATCCTACTTACGACTATTTTACCAAAACAAATCGAGGGTTGCCTGGTGAAACCCGATAAGTGACAAAAAGTGAGATTTTAAAGTAAAAACAGTTTTAGGATGATTCAGTATCGGTCAATCTAATGGTAATATCAGATAAGCTAATTTTACATGTATCACGGAAATATGCCGAGTAAATAACCCAATAAGTACTTGATTTCAACTATTAATTCAAAACTAAATACTACAAGTACATTTAAGACTTAATTTTTATTTATTACTTAATGGAAGAACCACATAATGTATATTTATTGGTATTTAGTGCCGAGATATTTACACCTAATCAAACTAAACACACAATGTAGAACCAGTTACTGTTACTTACCCGGTCTCACCTCATTACGATTGCAAACTTTAAAGGATTTTATTACGAATTAGAATACGTTAAAAGCATTTGTTGGATTCTACTTTTACGATATCATTTATTGCACATACAAATTTATTCAAAGAGAACCCAACAAATAAACTTATAGTACTTATTTGAAACAATTCTCTAATAAAATATTATGTTAAGTTCAGTAATCGGATTCTCGCAAGAGGCCTTTAACAAATTTCTTTCAAATATGTCCGGGGAAGAACCCTATAAGTTTTTTGATGGCCCCATGATCATGCGCAGCCTTGACAAGTAGCGACACGAACGCAAGCGCACCGCTGCGACGTTGCATATTTAATTGAAAATAGCTGTTAAAAAGGGGTGTATTGTATTAAAAAAGATTGTGAATGTGTTCAAAGTTGTGTGATGGGTGACCGAGGCAGAAAATTAGTGCAACTACCTAGCTTGCAGTAATAAGCTGGAAACAGGTAATCTACTTTTCTAACCTAGAATAAACGTAGAATTGTCATATTTTACACACCGTGTTTATAGTAATGAGTTCAAGTAACAATTAATGTAAGCTATATTGTACCTAACCGTTACCATGAAAAGCATTGTTGTTGTTTTATTGAACTTATCGGTTTTTAGCACTGACTATGAAAAACATTGTTGTTGTTTTATTTGATCTTATCGGGTTTTAGCACTGGCTATGAAAATAATTGTTGTTGTTTTATGCGAACTTATCGGGTTTTAGCACTGACGATTAATGAGACTTCGCGACTTTGAGTGATTCTTACGATAAAAATAATAAAAAGGTAGTTGTGATTAGTACTTTTGATTAAATAATATTGATTAATTTTTACGTTTCAGCGGGGCAAAGTGCTTCTATGAACAGTTTGTCTCTGACTAGACCTAGTGTTTCAAAGGCAATTGAAAAAAATGTAAGCTGTTATATGCAAAACAATGAAGATGGTAAGTTTCCATGGTTTTGAAGATCCGCACATTGTTTTACGTTACTACCTATTGTGTTTGTGATACTCATACTTTAATTTAAAAAATCAATTTCAGAAAATGACTCAAATGCGCTATATTGTCAACGACAATAATAGCATGTCAGGCTCAAGTAAGTCTTTTACAGATTACTTAAAAATAATGTTATTAGGATAAAGTTACTTATACAGGTAATTTATTCTTCTTTCGGTTTTTTCAAATGATTAAACTGAAGATCCTACTTATCACTATTTTACCAAAACAAATAGATTTTGACTCAGATTTTACTAATGAAAGTCCAAATGTTTCATCCAAACAGGAAGATTTTTTTATGGTGCTGATTGATGAAGTTTTAGATCGAGTTTGGATTGCTGTAGAAGATGACCATCCAGCGGGAGCTCCTTGTGCTCCTGATACAGATTCAGAGAACGATGCACGTCAACGAAATGATTCTGGCCATGACATTATTATTCCTGAAAGTCCCAGTCCAAGGAAACATCAGGAACGTTCCTTGCCGATACTTGACAATGTTAGTCTTTCTGGTCAAGGTGAATGTATAGAAAGAGCTTCTTCTTACGTTTCAGATTTCGAAGACGATACATTAAAAGTATTAGAACCAACTGACTCTAGCCACAATGACGGCATTATCCGTGAACGTTCCGGTGTTTGTTCACAAGTAGAAGACACTGTTAACTTAATTTTAGACAATGTTTTAGATAAAGTTTGGGATTCTGTCAAACCCCTGAAGCGACGTAAGCAAGCTAAGCTATCTGAATGGAAAGTAGATATCGCTAAAAAGCGAAAAATGGAAGGGCTACCTTATGTAACCCAAGGCGTTAAGCGTCCTGCTAAAGTTCCAAAGCCTCCTTGGAACCTCCTCGATCCTTGAAGCCTCCTTTGGAACTTTAGCAGCATTCGCTTTTTAGCGATATCTACTTTCCATTCAGATAGCTTAGCTTGCTAACGTCGCTTCAGGGGTTTGACACAATACCAAACTTTATCTAAAACAGTGTCATAAATATTAGATGTTTATATAGTATTAAGTAGTGTGACTACTGGAGAAAAATTAAAAAAAAGTACAAATCAAAATATTTAGTTAATAAATAATTTGATTTGTACTTTCGCAATATGTTTAAAACAGTGTCTTCTACTTGTGAACAAGCACCGGAACGTTCACGGATCATGCCGTCATTGTGGCTAGAGTCAGTTGGTTCTAATACTTTTAATGTATCGTCTTCGGAATCTGAAACGTAAGAAGAAGCTCTTTCTATACATTCACCTTGACCAGAAAGACTAACATTGTCAAGTATCGGCAAGGAACGTTCCTGATGTTTCCTTGGACTGGGACTTTCAGGAATAATAATGTCATGGCCAGAATCATTTCGCTGAGGTACATCGTTCTCTGAATCTGTATCAGGAACACAAGGAGCTCCCGCTGAATAGTCATCTTCTACAGCAATCCAAACTCGATCTAAAACTTCATCAATCAGCTCCATAAAAAAATCTTCCTGTTTGGATGAAACATTTGGACTTTCAGTAGTAAAATCTGAGTCAAAATCTATTTGTTTTGGTAAAATAGTCGTAAGTAGGATCTTCAGTTTAATCATCTGAAAAAAAACGAAAGCAGAATAAATTACCTGTATAAGTAACTTTATCCTAATAACATTATTTTTAAGTAATCTGTAAAAGACTTACTTGAGTCTTCTTACTATTATTATTGTGCATTTGGGCGGCGATATCAATTTGCGATTCATCAAGATCGGAGGAGTCCTTTTCTGAAATTGATTTTTTAAATTAAAGTATGAGTACCACAAACACAATAGGTAACGTAAAACAATGTGCGGATCTTCAAAAACATGGAAACTTAATATCTTCATTGTTTTCCATATAACAGCTTATTTTTTTTTATTTGTCGTTGAAACCCTAGGTCTAGTCATAGACAAACTGTTCATAGAAGCACTTTGCCCCGCTGAAACATACTGAATTATACCTGAAGAGTATCATGGATGGATAAGAAGCCTAAAAATGTTTGTTGGCATAGCACTTACTTTTTCAGATGTAGAATAATACCGTTATTACTTTTAGATTCGTCTATTTTTTAAGTTTTTATTTAGTAATAATAACCCTCTTAGTAACAAATATGGTTTTTTTATTTATGCGTAAACCCAATAAGTCGATACCCATTGGTAAAAAATGTTATCTTACAGGAAAACTAGATGAGTTACTTAACTAGAACATAGATAAACTTAAAGTGAATGAAATTGCTTTTCACAAATCACTCATAAAACTACGAATCTATTTATCAAAATAAGTGTCCGATGACAATAAACCTTTAACATAATTTTTCTCGAAACTAGGTGTCACGTACTTATAGGGTTTCACCAGGCAACCCTCGAATTAGACTATTCGATTGATGTTGACTTTACTCAGCGAATAATAGTGCATTGTGCATCTACGGAGGTAAGTACGGTATTACTAATGACTTAATGAGAGTGTTAGCTTTTAATTACTCGAGTTAGTATTCCGCTTACCGACCGTGATGCATACAATGTTTTTCATCACGCTTGCGAGCAAAAAACATAGTTTTAAGACAAAAAATATTTATATTACTCCCGCGATGCATGCAATCAATGGCGCGCTTAAGTAGAAAGCAAGTGTGATGAAAAATAAATTCTACAGGCGGTCTCTAAGGGATTGAAGTGTCACTGACCACTATTTGATAAAAGATTGATGATGGGCAGCAGCGTCATCATAGTGGACACATTACTGCGATCGCCAATCCGCTTGCCCACCGTGGCGATTATGGGCATTTACCTCCTAATGCGTTTATACGCAGTCAATAGGAGAGGCCTATGTCCAGCAGTGGACTATCATAGGCTGATGATGATGACAGGCGGTCTCATTGGCAATAAACACTTATGAACCGTTGCTTGTCTACTTTGATCAGGCGCTAATTGCGTTCTCAGAGAAAAAAAAACAGCATGTGCAACTCTATGAATACAGATGGAGCTTTTTTACGCACTAGTGCGAGAAATGGCTCATTTTGTCTGGTTGAAACTTCGAAGAGCCATCTGTATTGAAAAACATCCTACGATATACGTGTGAAAAGGGAACTTGTAACTCGTGACGATTTTAAAACACTCTCTTCGATCGTGTTTTAATTTATCGACACGAGTTACGAAATTCATTTTTTTTGCACTGCTACCGTAATGTTCTATATACATATTTTACATAATCATGTCAAAAATCGGAAATATAACTCTTTAATTAAAATAATACATTTTATGTCGCTACATTACGAAGTCCGAAAAAAAATAGTTTTTCATTATTGCACGTGTACCGTACGACATTTCTCATACAAAATTGCCCTCTTAAGTTTCAACCTGACAAGAAATTAAACACTTCCCGCACTAGTGCGTAGAAAAGCACCATTTGCACTGAAAAAGTAATCTCTCCCTGTTTTAATTACTGCGCGCAGCGCTATCGAGTTTCATGCATACGCGATTCATACGATATTTATTTCATTCAGTAAGTACTTACTTTTCCGCTATTATTTCCGATATTACGTGTGGAATTAATATTAAATGGTAATATTGTTGCCGTGTGGTAACAGCAGTAAGAATACATTTGTCACCACCCCAACTCTTCCCGCGGGAGTCGTAAGAGTCGACTTAGGGATTTAAGTGTCACTGACCATTATTTGATTCAATTGATAAGTTTGATAACAGACAGCAGCGTCATCATAGACACATTATGGCGATCGCCAATCCGCTTGCCCAGGGTGGTGATTATGGGCATTTACCTTTTAATGTGTCTATACGAATAGTTGATAGGAGATGCCTACGTCCAGCAGTGGACTGAGATAGGCTGATGATGTACCTATTCATTGTTTGGTTCTTGAACAGCACAATGTATATTTCGATAGCACTTCTATTTGATTTTCCCAGTATTTTACAGAAATAGCAGTAAACCTCGCATTTAACCGACTAAAAACTTTTCAAAGCATTTTGTCCGACAAAAATATATGGCATTCCGGATTTTATTGTGCGATGGCTTAAAAATAGCTATTTGCAGTGCATTTATTTCTCAACAATGAAATCTAAAGCGATTTACGTAATTAATAAATAAATATCATGCGTCATTCTTATACAAATCGTCCTAAAAAGTCCCATAATTGTCAGCCGCCGTAGCTTAGTTGGTAGTGACCATGCCTACGAAGTTGGAGGTTCCGAGTTCGAATCCCGGCGAGGGCATTATTTGTGTGTTTATTTATCAGTTATCACAAATATATGTTCCTTGGTTATGGCTGCCTATGTATTTAAGTATCTATCTATTATATATATATATCGTCCGTGGGATCGTGGGACTAGGTCGATTTGTGTAAGATGTCCCGAGATATTTATTTATTTATGATTTATAATAATTAAGGCAATGATAATTAAAAGCTTACCCCAATCATAAACGTCGTAAAACCATTAAGTAGTGTTTGTTCAAATGTGAAAAGAGACGGTCCCTCTCAAACAGTCAACCGATTGAAACTCTAGTACAGAATAAGTAATAGTACTACATAACTCTAGGCCAGTCTAGAACCATCTCAAAATGAAAAGTGGTTAGAAATGTCTTACGATCTTTGACATGGTTCCTGATCTGATCCTGAGTGGCCTAGGGTTGGTTGTGTAGTGTACAATATTCTTCTGCCACGTTTACTACCCAGCGGCCCAACCGCGAAAAACGAAATTCGTTAATTTCGAGGATTTGTCTCTCTCACTCTAATGACGTCTTCGTTTGAGTGACAGAGAAAAATCCTCGAAATTTACGAATTTCGATTTTCGCGGTAGTAGGCCAGGGTGCTTAATAGACAAGTTGCCAATCGCTTAAGTATGCTTAATATTCAATCGTAAACGAAAGGCAGCTACTTAACTGTCTTTGTCGCACTGATATGAAAGAGTGACAGAGAGAGAAAATTACGATACGCTACTAAGCGCTAGCGATTGGCAACTTGGCTAAGCATCCAGGTATTTCACTCATCTTACCTTCTGTTGTATACCATTTTCATTCCTAATTGATCTAACACGCAAACTCAAACGCAATTGTAAATACGACAATAGAAGCAGTTGAATTCAATCGCACGATTGTCACACGGACTAAGTCGTGCGACTAATCAAGATCGTAGGGAGTTGGTCGACCTAATCGGCCCATTCATCTAGCGACAGAAAGCGCGTCAGGCAGCACTTGATACTTGACAATTATGCAACACAAATTGAAAAAATAAATCCCGCCGTGTTTCTTACCGGTTCTTCTAGGTTCAGGGGCGTAAGGTTTAGGTGCATTCAGACCAAACGAAAATTCGCTATTCTATTCCCCCACTCTACGAAATTCGATCGTTACACAAAACGTGATTGGTTGATTTTGTAGAGCGGGGCACCTTTAGAAGCGAAATTCATTTTATGACATGTGTGTGTATGATGACTGAAAAGTTCTTGTTCCTATGCTATGCCAACTTGAATAAATAGTTTGATTTTAAATTACGCTAATAATAAGTTCGTTGTATGCTCTTGAAGAATGATATGAAAAATTAAATTGTACACTTCAATCTCAAAATACCGCAGTGCAATAAATTAGAGTCCATAAATCTAACATTCCAAGGAAGGTCATCCTAAAAATAAACAATGTCCGATCAATTCTTTTAGTGGTATTTTGTAAATATTTTTTGGTACATCTTTATTTAGCATGAAAATGTAATTAAGCTTGTAAATTGATTATTACCTTTCAAATCCGAACTGAATCAACCTTGGCGTGTATCTATGATTTATCGGAACCGATACACGAATTAATATTCGACATTTTTATTTTTTCGATGAAAGAAAACACAGTGATGAAACATGCTTGCATATACAGGGTGTTCCACAAGCCACTGAAAACCTTGAACGGGGTGATTTGGTAGGTTAAACTGAATAACTTTTACTATGGAGCTAACCCAGAAATCTCAAAAAAAAACTTGCCTTTTTCATATAAAATGTCGTGATCAATCGGTGAAAATGTATGAAAAAGACAATTTTTTTTTAGATTCCGTGACTGGCCCCATATTAAAAGTTGTTCAGTATAGCCTACTAAATCACCCCGTTCAAGGTTTTCAGTGGCTCGTGGAACACCCTGTATAAAAAAAAATCAGGGTTAATGTGAAGTAGTTGAACAGAGATTGACATGCCTTGCCTACGCAACTGTCTTTGTCACACTAATACGAAAATGTCTCACTGTTCCATGTATGTGTATATATTGAAGTAAGACTGAAGTGGCGACTTCTTCGCACAGGGTATCGACATTACGAAATAATGAGGAAATACCGTCAGCATCCTCGGTACAATGCCACAAGCGCCAATCTTAGGCATAGATTAGGCTTGTTGTATATAATTTATGAAAAAAAAAATTGTCTTTTATTTGTAAAAAATGTTACAATGATATTGAAAAAATTACTATTTCCTCAAAATTTTTTTTAGGAATTCTGTAAATTCGAAGGAAAATCAGCTAAACTTTTTATATATGGAATGATAAGGTTATGTTAGAATCTATATTCGAAACTCTGTGTAAGTCTGTTTGCTTAGCGAGGTCATTAAATAAGTTTTTTGTAGTTAGTGCCATCATAATCAAAGTCAATTTGATTACATACAAGTTAAGGTCATCAGTAAAGTGGCGTGTTCCTCATTACATTTTATTAGTAATAATTAATCAGCCTTGAAAGGCTTCTTAGTAATTGTTTTTTATTATGTACTGTACTATAGACATCAGGCGATGTGCATTTTAGCTGTTTCCGTGGGAATGAAGTGCCATTGAAGCCCAATATGACATTTCTATCGAAACAGTTTTATTTTTAAATTTTCTATAAGCATTTCATCATCCTTTGGACCCACGAATCAAAAGTTTTGGTTTATTCTGGAGCGGTTATCTCTGAAAATATTGACTTTAGAAAAAAACTTTCTTTTGAAGCAATTTTTTTTAAGAGACCTATTCAATGAGCTTTGCTGCGGACAGACATACGGACATACGGACATGGCGAAACTGTAAAGGTTCCTTGTTTACTACGGAATCCTAAAAAGTACCCGAGTTTTTCCCATTTTACCATTCTAGTATCAAGTTAGTTCGATCGCGCAATCTGCGTAACGGGAACGCGGTCCCATCCTGGCACCAATAAAGACGGTGTTCAGACTCCAGGCTCTGCCATAGTTTACCTTTCAGGGAGAAATGGGGGTGAAACTTGCTGTTCTATTATAGGAGTGTTGAAGCTACGGAAATGAATGTTTGATATGTTATTGTTGATATACATTTGTCAACCTCCGTAGCCTAGTTTACTAGTTGGTAGCGACCCTGCCTACGAAGCTGGAGGTTCTGGGTTCTAATCCCGGCAAGGGCATTATTTGTGTATTTATTTATCACTTTGCTTATATAATGACTTTTAGACTACTTAAATGTTAAAAGAACATAGTCCAAAAATGACAGGCTATATATTTTTTGCTGCTTTCCTGTTCTAATGAAATATTTCACCATGTTTTGCCTACAAAAAGTTATATCCGCAACTATGAGAAACACGTGATTCTCAAACAAGTAAATAGACAAAAACTATTGCGAATCATCGTAATAAAAACTTGTTAAGTCATTAAAGTTATTCGAATTAAGTTAAAAAACACGTTCTCCCGCTTCTATACAGAAAATTGTGTAATAGTGATTTAATTAAACGGTCAAAGTTACGTTTCATAAATTATTTTAACGACTAACGGATCTTAATCGCGTAAATTTACTGAGTCTGCCTACGACCACGGGTGTCACGTCATGCCCGAAACGTCAGGATAATATGAAACGTAAGCTTACACGATTTAGACCCGTTTGTCGTTAAAAATGTTAAAATATGAGTGATAAGTTTAAATTAATAAACTTCCGTATGTTTCAGAGAGCTGAAAGCTTTAAAAAAGTAAGCTATTTTATGACGGTTGATTTTGTTCCTGTATCATACATTTGTTACATTTCATTAGTTTATTTACGTTGAATTTATTGAAAATTACCTACATACATATTATATTTACCTATAAGAAACTTACTAAATTAGTATTCATTAATGATTGCTTATATATTAACACATAACATAATAATGCTGAGCTAATGCTGGCATAATGCTGAGTTTTGGCCATTTCGAGACAACATTTCATGTTTACTGTTTTGTTTTGTTTGTACTGTGTTCTTGTCTCGAATAAACGTTTTTCTTTCTTCTTTCTTTCTAATGTATTGAGTCACACAATGCATCGAGTTCCGTAGGTATATGAAAACATTTAGTCTTATATTTATTTTTTTATAAAATTAAATGTTAAGTATCTTTGGGTTTGCAATAAATCATTCTGGTATGCAAATATATTAATAGGTATGTATAGCGTTGTAATGTCTATTAAATGCTAATGGACTTCGTCCAATTTTTAATTAACTTAATGGATTTAATTACTTTATAGCAATATATTTACATCTAGCTTTCTCCTTAAAAATAAAGCATATTCGACTTGAACAAAGCAGGTGATCTCTTAAATTTGCAATTTAAATAGACTGTAGCGGCCAAATGAGATAAATCTTTCTGATTTGATTAATCAAATAGATTTTTAGATTAACTCGACAATATAAAGATCGCAATTAGATTAGGGAGCTGAGAAATAAATTAAGTTAATGAATTTACTGATTTTATTTACTGTTGTTAAAGGATCTGTTAGTAAAATAAGTGATGTCAATTCACGTAATAATAAATACTCACAGGAAATAAATAATTTATAAGCAGACCTAGTTCCACAATAAGCCCAACTAAAGTTTGTGTTGTTTATACAAAGCGACGATAGATATACTGGTAGACACTTCAATATAAAGCAAGCAACTATGACCATAAACCGGATAAGGAACCTCCATCTTCGAAATATGGACCTTAAAGATTACAAAAGTCTTAATCATTGCAGTAGATGAACAAGATTCAAGATTCAAATACTTTAATGCTCAAAAAACACAAGACAAAAGACAAATAATTTAACACTAATTATATAAAATAATCAATAATATAAAAAAATACATATAAATTAAAAGAACCTACAAATAAAAAATCTCGCCCAAATCGCTGCCAATGGGCAGTGTGCCCAGAAGGCTGGCCGCATTGCCACGTTGTATGACAAATTATACATTATAAACAAGATATAGCAAATACAACTCCTATCGTTTTGTTTGAATAGTTTAGAATGCAGTAATTTAATCGACGATTCTTTGTTTCAGGTATTCCGGTAATAAGCAGCCAGGCGATTGATGAAAATGTAGAAACTACTACACAATTAGTAGAACCCAATGCAGAAGATCTGGAAACTACTACAGACTTCATTGATGAAACTGCATCAATAAAAGATAAGACTCTAAATAGGTTTAATGTAAGGCTGTCACGAAGTCAAAGCAATGAACATGTAGATAATATAGCTCTAGAAAAAAATGATCAAGCGGTGGCACAAGATTCACAAAACTCCAAATCAGTCAATATAGATGTTAAGAATCCTGAAAGCCCTTCAAAATTAGTTTTATCTCCCGAACTTAATCCATTAAACGTAAACAATATTGATAAAAATATCGTAAGACCGATAAAGCATATGGTGAAAGAACTAACAGATGAAGATCTACAAGCTGTAAAACAAGTTATAAAGAAATCAGAACTAAAAGCACGTCCTAAATATGATGAAGCAACTGGTGAATTAATAGATGGGCCTCATCCCTGCCAAAGAGAGTGTAGAGAAGGAGAGGAGCCAATGATCTGCTATTACATGTTCCATCTAGAATGGTATCAGACCATGAGCAAGGCATGCTACAACTGCCCATACAACGAAACAGATTGTCAGAGACTTGACTGTATTCCGGCTGATGGAATGAACAGAGCTCTAAACGTTATTAATAGAAAGATGCCTGGACCCGCTATTGAGGTACGATTCAACTTCCAAATACTTGCCAAGTTTTAATTTAAATTTCGCATAATGCTCAGCATTTCAAAGTCTCCGAATATTTTTCGCCGCTTGTTTATCCACCCTCAAAAATTGTTTGTTCGACGCAGATATTCCTGGGAAAGTTTACGTAACTCTGTTTTGTCCAGTTTAGTACTTGAACGGGTATTTAATATTTTTTCACTGAGCCAACTTCCGGAGGAAGGATCAAATAAAGCGATATTGCTTTCTGCTTTAAGTGGGGTGGCGATTTTTTAATTTGGTCGTGTTTTGTCAATTACGAGACTTTTGGAGGGGTTTCATTTCAAGAGAAAATACATCAATAAAATTTGGTTATTTATTCCAGATCTGGAGGGTAAGGAATAGCGGCTTATTTTATTTTTTATTGTTATAAAATTCTTAGCTTTTGAATACAAGGTTTTCCTGAGGATTTTTATTTTCCGTTGCTTTAAGTGAAATGTTTGATGATGTTTGAAGTGCAATTGCATTTATAAATTGCGTTTATAAATAAATATGTCCGCCTCTGTAGCCTAGTTGGTAGTGACCCTGCCTACGAAGCTGGAGGTTCCGGGTTCGAATCCCGGCGAGGGCATTCTTTGTGTATTTATTTATCACAAACGTTTGTTCCTTGGTCGTGGCTGTGTATGTATCTAAGTATCTATACGTATCTATCTATTATATATATCGTCGCCTGGTACTCACATCACAAGCCTTAATTGAGCTTACCGTGGGACTAGGTTGATTTCTGTAAGATATCCCAAGATGTTTATTTATTTATTTCATTTATTATTTTATTTATAAATGGTGGCATTGTGCGCATTACATAACGCTGATTTGCAGGCCTCCAATAAACAACAGCAGTTGAGTTGCTTTCAATCAAGCAAGTCGTGTACTAATTTGTCACTGATAGGCACAATAATGAATTATATCTAGGGCTTTTTTGGCATTCCATGATTACGGTAGCTACTTAGAATCAAATGAGCCCTGGAGACTACTACGATCTATTAATGCAATTCAGTTTAGGACCCAAACTGAATCGCGATAAATATATGTCAGTTCCATGGAATAACTGCCAAACACTGACAAGCAGAATCTAAACTGAATCGCATTTAAGAGATCATGGTACCCTGATGTTTAGAATGAAGAAAAAAAGCTTAATACACGATGTTTCTTACCAGGTATGCAAGCATGACAGAGTGATAGTGGACGTGGAGAACGACCTGATGACAGAGGGCACCACTGTGCATTGGCACGGGCAGCATCAGCGGGGCACGCCTTACATGGACGGGACACCTTATGTCACGCAGTGTCCTATATTACCTGATAATACTTTCAGGTACGTAACGTAAAACTACCCAATTATAGTCCAAAAGCTCCCAACTATGGTCCAAAACTAAGTCAAATATCTTCGCTTTGGTGTAATTATTATATTATTGACGCACTTGTTACACAAAGTCTCCTCATTAATGATGAAAAAACTTAGATAAAACCAAAATAAAAGATTCCCATTAATGCTTAGTTAGGAGTTGAACTTGTGGACTATAGTTGTAATACTGGACTATAGTTGTATGGTTTTACGGTATTTAGTTGTATGGACTTATGCTAGTTGAACAGACAGTAGAAATGGTTTGTGAAAAATCTAAATCTGGTTTATGCTTGCTTGGAAAACTGTTGAGAACTGTTTTTATTTCTACGAAGGGCATTTTTATTTATTTAACCTTTATTGCACAGTAACAAAAAATAAAAATACAATTGGTGGACTTAAGGCCTCTACCAGTCGATCCTTGGGCCAATCAGAATTCTTACATTTAGTGCGAAAAAATCCAGCGGAGAAATTAAAATTAAAGTCACAAATTAAAATATAGGCCTAGTAGTTTAAAAGCGTTTCGTAGTTCCAAAACTTCCTTTCGAAATAAGATGATTTAGAAAATTTGAGGGTCCTTTTTTTGTTTTTAATTTTATTACCTAAATGATTTCCCCAAAAATCTGAATTGCATTATTTAAACGTTACTCAATTTTTGTAATACTAAAAGAATTTTTTTTTTGTTATATACATACAAGGTGCCCACGAGATAACGGAAAAATTCTAACAGCATATGCCTGAGACTAAAAGCAGCAAAAAATGTTAAATAAGTTTTAGTCAAACCTGCAAAAAAATTGTTTTGTTTGTTTTTTTTTTGATGTTTTGAATGCCTTAATACACAAAAAAAGGTTTTTATTAATCAAACTATCGCAAAAAATGCACTTTAAAGTTTTTTTTTACATTTGCTAGGTAATTAAAAATATTTTTGTTCATTTGATGTCTGTCAATTAAGTGTGCCAAGACTAAGACAACATGGTGACAAAATCGTTTCCTAAAATGCGTTTATTATAGCGCAACGGTTTTAAGAAAAAAAACAAATTTTCTCTTATTTAAAATAGACTGAATCCAGAGAACTTCATATGACATTTTTAACTTCAAATTTGGTTAGAAATCCGCCATTGAATTGTTTCCCATTTTTCATGGGCACATTGTATATCATTCTAATTAAGGTTAAGGTAAGGTAAGGTTAAGGCAGGTAAGATTAACCTTCATAATATTTCCAGGTATCAGTTCAACGCGTCCCACGAAGGCACGCACTTCTGGCACTCGCACTCCGGCATGCAGCGAGCAGACGGCGCGGCGGGAGCCTTCATCATCAGGCGACCCAAGTCTCAAGACCCTCATGGCGCGCTGTATGACTATGACAGGTTAGTTTCAATACAAAATGGTCAAGAGTTGCCTGTGAGTATTAGCCCTCCTAGAAAAATTTTGAAAGCTGCCGGAAGGTCGACAGAATTTTCAAATCGCGTAACCTAAAATATTCCTAAGTGCTACTAAGTACTTACTAATCTTCTGGGTCTTGAATTGATTTCCAAAAAGACCTGTGCGAGTAACACAAAGGTATCTACTTCTGAGAGCTACATAATGACATGGTAGGAGCCTCAATATCAGGCGACCCAAGTCTCAAGACCCGCATAGCGCGCTGTATGACTATGACAGGTTAGTTTCTATACAAGATGGTCAAGAAAATAGACTGTAGAAAGTTCGTACGTACGTTCCTGTTGCTGTTGCCCCTGAGGCTTAGCATCTCTAGAAGATTTTTGAAAGCTTCTGGAAAGCTGACAGAATTTTCAAATCGTCTAACCTAAAATAGTCCTAAGTGCTACTACTTACTAATCTTCTGGATCTTGAATGATTTCCGAAAAGATCTGTGCTGGTCACACAAAGGTATCTACTTCTAAGAGCTACATAATGACATGGTAGGAGCCTTCATCATCAGGCGGCCCAAGTCTCAAGACCCGCATGGCGCGCTGTATGACTATGACAGGTTAGTTTCTGTATAAATACACAATGTTGTTAACGCGTCCCACGAAGGCACCCACTTCTGGCACTCGCACTCCGGCATGCAGCGAGTAGATGGCACGGCGGGAGCCTTCATCATCAGGCGACCCAGGTCTCAAGACCCTCATGGCGCGCTGTATGACTATGACAGGTTAGTTTCAATACAAGATGGTCAAGAAAATAGACTGTAGAAGGGTCCTACGTCCGTTCCTGTTGCCGTTGCCTCTGAGGCTTAGCACCTCTAGAAGACTTTTGGAAGCTGCAGGAAGGTTGACAGAGTTTTCAAATCGCCTAACCTTTTTTTTTTTTTTATACCACGTCGGTGGCAAACAAGCATACGGCCCGCCTGATGGAAAGCAGTCACCGTAGCCTATGGTATATAACTTAAAATAATCCTAAGTGCTACTACTTACTAATCTTCTGGATCTTGAATTGAATTCCGAAAAGATATGTGCTGGTCACACAAAGGTATCTACTTCTGAGAGCTACATAATGACATGGTAGGGGCCTTCATCATCAGGCGACCCAAGTCTCAAGACCCTCATGGCGCGCTGTATGACTATGACAGGTTAGTTTCAATACAAGATGGTCAAGAGCTCAAGTGTACATACCCGTTGCCTGTGAGGATTAGCTCCCCTAGAAGAATTTTGAAAGTGTCCAAACACTGGCCCAGAACTTGTTGCGGACTTCACCCTTAACCTTTTAATGGGCAAGACTCAAAAAATCCTGGGTTCAAGCTTAAACGCCATTATACAGGGTGTTCGTTTCGATATGCTTTAAATTAGACAGGTTACTTGGGACATTAATAGAAGTTGTCTGGTATATAGGCTTTTGGAAAATTCGATAAAAAATTGAACATATTGCGAAAGTACAAATTAAATTATTTATTAACTAAATATTTTTGATTTGTACTTTTAATTTTTCTCCAATAGTCACACTACTTAATACTATATAAATTATAAATATTAGATGTCATATACCAAAGAAAAACGACCAAGATCACCTGTGTCCGAGGTGGGGATCGAACCCACGTACTCAGCTTTCGCGGCTGATGCCTGTACCCCTCGGCCACTCGGTCTTAGCAACCACCGGTCAAATTTCTCGGGTATATGCAATCCCTTACAAGGCTAGGCGCCTTTGCTTGACCATTCTCTGAGGGTAAGCAATACATGCCTGCACCTCCTATTTAGAATACTTTACAGTTTTCTAGAATAGCTAGAGAGAACTGGTGCTGCCATCTATTGAACATATTGCGAAAGTACAAATTAAATTATTTATTAACAAAATATTTTTGATTTGTACTTTTAATTTTTCTCCAGTAGTCATACTACTTAATACTATATAAATTATAAATATTAGATGTCATATACCAAAGAAAAACGACCAAGATCACCTGTGTCCGAGGTGGGGATCGAACCCACGTACTCAGCTTTCGCGGCTGATGCCTGTACCCCTCGGCCACTCGGTCTTAGCAACCACCGGTCAAATTTCTCGGGTATATGCAATCCCTTACAAGGCTAGGCGCCTTTGACCATTCTCTGAGGGTAAGCATTACATGCCTGCACCTCCTATTTAGAATACTTTACAGTTTTCTAGAATAGCTAGAGAGAACTGGTGCTGCCATCTATTGAACATATTGCGAAAGTACAAATTAAATTATTTATTAACTAAATATTTTTTTCTTTTTTGATTTGTACTTTTAATTTTTCTCCAGTAGTCACACTACTTAATACTATATAAATTATAAATATTAGATGTCATATACCAAAGAAAAACGACCAAGATCACCTGTGTCCGAGGT
Source organism: Thaumatotibia leucotreta (assembly GCA_025490895.1). Lineage (NCBI taxonomy): Eukaryota > Metazoa > Arthropoda > Insecta > Lepidoptera > Tortricidae > Thaumatotibia > Thaumatotibia leucotreta. Next base: position 53,406 of record JALPQI010009594.1, read on the forward strand.
GGGATCGAACCCACGTACTCAGCTTTCGCGGCTGATGCCTGTACCCCTCGGCCACTCGGTCTTAGCAACCACCGTTCAAATTTCTCGGGTATATGCAATCCCTTACAAGGCTAGGCGCCTTTGACCATTCTCTGAGGGTAAGCAATACATGCCTGCACCTCCTATTTAGAATACTTTACAGTTTTCTAGAATAACTAGAGAGAACTGGTGCTGCCATCTATTGAACATATTGCGAAAGTACAAATTAAATTATTTATTAACTAAATATTTTTTTCTTTGGTATATGACATCTAATATTTATAATTTATATAGTATTAAGTAGTGTGACTACTGGAGAAAAATTAAAAGTACCAATCAAAAAAGAAAAAAATATTTAGTTAATAAATAATTTAATTTGTACTTTCGCAATATGTTCAATAGATGGCAGCACCAGTTCTCTCTAGCTATTCTAGAAAACTGTAAAGTATTCTAAATAGGAGGTGCAGGCATGTATTGCTTACCCTCAGAGAATGGTCAAAGGCGCCTAGCCTTGTAAGGGATTGCATATACCCGAGAAATTTGACCGGTGATTGCTAAGACCCAGTGGCCGAGGGGTACAGGCATCAGCCGCGAAAGCTGAGTACGTGGGTTTGATCCCCTCCTCGGACACAGGTGATCTTGGTCGTTTATCTTTGGTATATGACATCTAATATTTATAATTTATATAGTATTAAGTAGTGTGACTACTGGAGAAAAATTAAAAGTACAAATCAAAAATATTTAGTTAATAAATAATTTAATTTGTACTTTCGCAATATGTTCAATAGATGGCAGCACCAGTTCTCTCTAGCTATTCTAAAAAACTGTAAAGTATTCTAAATAGGAGGTGCAGGCATGTATTGCTTACCCTCAGAGAATGGTCAAAGGCGCCTAGCCTTGTAAGGGATTGCATATACCCGAGAAATTTGACCGGTGGTTGCTAAGACCGAGTGGCCGAGGGGTACAGGCATCAGCCGCGAAAGCTGAGTACGTGGGTTCGATCCCCACCTCGGACACAGGTGATCTTGGTCGTTTTTCTTTGGTATATGACATCTAATATTTATAATTTCGATAAAAATATTTTTTTTTATTTTCATACATAATAAATGAAATGGTAAGTGTGAGAGAACCTTAAGAATAAAATAAAAGTTAATCTCAGGTAACTGACGGCACATGTCAAATTAAGTACCATTAGAATGTAATAAAGGTTGTAATACACATGTTCAGTGATTAAACTTATTTTTTTAATAACTCAATAACAGTAAGAGTTAAAATACTAGTTTCTTAGAGAAATTAGTTATATTTGACCTAAATAAGCTTGCCTTAAAGTTATAGCATATGAAGAAAAACACGCTGTATAGTACGAGAAATAATGTATAGAAAAAAAGTACAAAATATAGTGCTATAGGGTGGTTCAGGTTGTCTTCTAGACCGGTGCCCTATAAAGGGTGAAATGGGCCTTTTCTAGTGATGTATGAAATTAATTTATCAGTAACCGTACCATACGTTGGAAAGTAATGGATATGTTATGTTTTACTGGATACGTAAAGCATTATATCGCGCTAGCACTGACATATGTATTGGAGCGAATACTATGGCCTGCTTCACGTATCGAGAAAAACCTAACGTTACCGATACTTTCAAAGTCATGGTACGGCTACAGTATGTATATTAGATAGAACGGTACAAGTAGGTATTCATAATGAATATAATGATCCTCAGGTAGAGATAAATATTATAATCGCAAGATTCTCAAGCTGCTTGATTAATGATAATTAATTCACATGCTATAATTACGAAAAATCTACAAAAAACATACAACAAAAACATGCATCTTAAGACGTGCATCATTGGCTTCAAAACAGCGTGACTTTACATATAAATTATTTTGACAAGTTGCCGCAAAAGCATTTATTTAATGTGATGTTTTACCTGAAGACGACCTCTAAACTTGCTTTATTATGTTTGTAGTAACAACCTACGTATATGTGAAACACATATCGATAAAGTTTCAAGACTATTCCACACTTTCATAGATTGCCTCCTACACACAACACATTTTGTACGACATCGTTGTTCGCATCATCAGCCTATATAAGTCCACTGCTGGAGAAAGGCCTTCTTGCCTATGCTTTTGGACACAATAGGAGGTAAATGCCCATAATCGCCACGCTGGGCAAGTGGGTGGATGGCAGTAGTGTGTCCACTGAGAGTGACACTTCACTTCATTAAATCAACATGTCTCAAAAAACCTTAATATACATCAGCCGTGAGTTTAAAAAATATGTAGAGGAAACCTTGAAAGCTCAAAAACGGTTTGCTTAAAGAAAAAAGTTATCTAAAAATCTTATATTGTATCATTTTAAAAGACCTTTCTATTGGTCGTGAAAAAGCGGTGGTGGCTCAGTGGTTTAGACGTTTGATTTTCAATCCGGAGATCGTGGGTTCAAATCCTGGCTCGTACCAATGAGTTTTTCCGAAACTTATGTACGGAATATCAGATGATATTTACCATTAGCTAAAGGAAAACATCGTGAGGAAACCTGCATATATCCGCGAAGAAATACAAAGGTGTATGTAAAGTTCCCAACCCGCTTAGGGCCAGCTTGGGGACTATTAGCCCTATCCCTCTCATATATGAGAGGAGGCCTGTGCCCAGCAGTGGGACATTATAAAGTCTAAAATATTATTTATTTTTTCTTTTGGTCGTATGGACGCTTATGTATGTATACATAAAAAAAAACCTGTGTACGAAGGGCCCACAGAATGACAACATAAATAATTCAACAACATTTAAAATCCGCCATCTAGTGGATTGGTTTCGAATCTAAGCTTGTTCAATCTTAGCAAAGACCTCTAAAGCTAGATTGAGTGGCTTCGAGGTTTAGTATGACAAAGTACTTAGCGCGTTCAAGTGTTTGTCGTCAATTTCGCACTGCAGTTTCTTTGTGTCGTTTATGCAAAAAGTATGTATAACGATACGATACATTTCGATTTTTTTTTTATAACACGACGGCGGCATAACCTAAAAGTGATTAGTATAGACTTTCCGTTCTTTACTAACTATACACCGTGTTTTTTGATTTTTGTTAAATTTAAGGGAAGCTTATTTAGGTAAAATAGGATTAATTTCTTTAAGAAATTAGTTTCTTAACTATAATGTTTAATGACTGAACAAATCTATTGCAACCTTTATTACATCCTAATGAAACTTATTTTGACATGTGCCGTCAGTCACCTGAGATCTTATCCTTATGATTCTCTCACACTTGCCATTTCAGCTATTATGTATGAAAAAGAAAAAAAAAAAAACGAAATGAACAAAAGCCGATATACCAGGCAACTTCTATTAATGTCCCAAGTAACCTGTCCAATTTAACAAAAATCAATAGATGATTTAACAAGAATCAATTAACAAAAATCAAAACGGTGTAGATAAAACGACATAATAATGCAATAAAAAAAGATATGCAAAAATTATTGCACGGTTATTCGTGGAGACCATAGATATAGTCTGAATATAAAGATATTTGTTATTTTTGAGGAAAATAGTTAGATGTTTTTTATTTAGAAGAATAAAATTGTGAGACCAAATCCTTCTGAAGTCCACTATTAGCTTTGTGAATAACAAAGTAGTTTTTAATACCTACTTTGCAATGTAGGGTTGTTGGAGAACCAAAAACTGGACTAACTTCGCCCACTCTCATTAAAATTTCATTTAGAATCGGCTTTTTACCAGTTCGCTTTGACAGCCTTCCAATATGCAAAGTATTTACTTAATGCCACCAAAAAATGTAGTTGCTAAAGGTTTTTAAGAAAATGACATAAATGCGATAATAATATAGGATGATATGAATTTTGTACCGTGTGGTGACGGCAGTAAGAATACATTTGTCACTTCCCCAACTCAGCAGGAGGACCACTATTTGATAAAAGATTAATGATGGGCAGCAGCGTCATCATAGTGGATACATTACTGCGATCGCCAATCCGCTTGCCCAGCGTGGCGATTATGGGCATTTACCTCCTAATGCGTCTATACGCATAGTTAATAGGAGAGGCCTACGTCCAGCAGTGGACTATCATAGGCTGATGATGATAATTATAATGCGAGTTGCTCACGATTTTAAACGTGAAATACAATTTTAGTACAAAAACTCTAACCTAATAATAATTTAAATTATCCTTATGCTAAACGTGCTTACTTCATTAAAATTATAATTGTGTGTCTGTGTGTTTGGAATTTGGATTCGAGAGGATGTAGTTGTGAGGGCGTGTTCAAACTTGTTTTGTTTGTGAACTATGAACTACTTAGGAACTAGCTCAACATCAAGTTTGGCTGTGTTCTATGTCACAACAATCAGCAGGGAAGATACATAATAATATGACTGTGTTTTCAACCAACTTCAAAAAAAGGAGTTAAAATGTTTTATGTTTGTTACCTCAGAATGTCCGAACTGAATGGTCCAATTCTGACAATGGCATCCATGAGAAAATCATCATCATCATCATCATCAACCTATGATAGTTCACTGCTGGACGTAGGCCTCTCCAATCAACTATGCGTATAAACGCATTAGGAGGTAAATGCCCATAATCACCACGCTGGGCAAGCGGATTGGTATCGCAGTAATGTCTCCACTATGATGACGCTGCTGCCCATCATCAATCTTTTATCAAATAGTGGTCAGTGACACTTCAATCCCTTAGTCGACTCTTACGACAACCGCAGGAGGAGTTGGGGTGGTGAAAAAATATATTCTTACTGCCGTCACCACACTGAGAAAACCGTATAAGTCTTCAATTTGCATTAGCACGTGCACGACAAAAGGCATGATGACTGTAGTTAAAATAATTTATTCAACATTATGCACGACATAATACACGAAGAAATTATTACTAAGATGTAGATTGCAGTAATTTTTGTACGGAACTTCTATTTAATAAATTGAAAAGAACTTAAAAGAGTAGGTCATTTGGTAGTACTCAAACGTGACGTTACTTTTGAGTATTTCATATAAAATTCCATAGTGATGATCGTTTTGACAGTTCGAAAAAAGATGCTGATTTGATTTGAATTGCATATACAATGTGCCCATGAGGAAAGGGAAAAAAATCAACAGCGGATTTCTGACCAAAGAAGTTAAAAATGTCATATGAAGTTTTGTGGATTCAGTCTATTTTAAGAGAAAATTAGATTTTTTCCTAAAACCGTTTTAGACCGTTACGCTATGATAAACGCATTTTAGGAAACGATGTTGTCACTATGTTGTCTTGGTCTTGTCAGACTTTTAATTGACAGACATCAAATGAACAAAAAAATATTTAATTACCTAACAAATGTAAAAAAAAAACTTTACTGTGCATTTTTTGCGATAGTTTCATTAAAAGGCATTCAAAACATCAAAAAAAAAAAATAATAAAATAAAATTTTATTGCAGATTTGACCAAAACTCATTTAACATTTTTTGCTTCTTTTAGTCTCAGGAATATGTTGTTA
>JALPQI010009595.1:0-44854 GCA_025490895.1 Thaumatotibia leucotreta
AAAACGATAAGCTACTCGCAGTCATACATAATGCGTAGCATGTCAACCTTACCTAGCGTCCACTTAGCGAGTAAACAAATATATTTATTTAATAACTTTTTATAGCCCTAATCCCCCATATATTACCGTGATAAGCAGATCACACGCTAATATATTATCCTGTATTATCATATATACATATATGTTGTTGGTACAGTTGTCGTCTTTATAGCTGCGCGTGCGACGGTTCTTATGATATTATAATAATATATTACGGAACAAATACTTTCGAATAATATTTAAACGCTTAGTTTGTATAAATTGTCGATGGTGAGTTTTGCTTATTGTTAGATTGTTCATTGTAACTAGTGTTGCAATTATTACATCAGATTTGTGGAGTTTCGGATTTCCAAGGAATTGTACAAATTAGGCATTGCACTTTTAATAAAGACATGTTCATTAGGTAATACAAAACCGGTTACGGTTTGTATGAAATAATGTTCATGTTATAAATTAGATGTTAGTATTGGGATTAATTCTATTAAATAGGTCTTTCGAATAATATTTAAACGCTTACCCCCTTATTCATAAACGTCTGCTAACTTAACAAGCCGCTAAGTATTGTTTGTCCCTTTTGCTCTTATGGACACACTGTTAAGACCGAAAGGGTCAAACAATTATTAGCGGCTTGTTAAGTTAGTAGACGTTTATGAATAAGGGGATTAGTTTGTATAAATTGTCGATGGTGAGTTTTGCTTATTGTTAGATTGTTCATTGTAACTAGTGTTGCAATTATTACATCAGATTTGTGGAGTTTCGGATTTCCAAGGAATTGTACAAATTAGGCATTGCACTTTTAATAAAGACATGTTCATTAGGTAATACAAAACCGGTTACGGTTTGTATGAAATAATGTTCATGTTATAAATTAGATGTTAGTATTGGGATTAATTCTATTAAATAGGTAGGTACCCACCTAATAATAATTTAGAGCTAGTGGGCATTGGCAACATAAAACACACGTAGTTATTAGTGTTATTACCTAAAACGAACATTGTGTAGGTAGTATGTACAAAAATGTAAATAAGTATGGCAATCCAACAACAGATTTCCATTATAAATCCGCCACTCACTCATTATAACAAACATGTTGTCAGATCATCCACATGTCCGAAATAGTCCAAATCGAATGCCGAAGCGCACACAACCGAGCTGTCAATCAAACACACACAAAAACGTCAATCCAGCGATTTTCGACACAAATCGCATTATTTGTTGATACATTTAATTTCCGCCAAACTATGGTTACGTTACGGTAAGCAATAATCTGTGTTATTTGTTAGACTGTAAGGTGTTATTGGAGTGAACGTGTCAGTAGGTGTACGTAATATGGAATGTTTAGGAGCAAATGGTGTGAAAAGCACAGATCGGTTACATTTAAGCGGATTAGTACGTGATAGGAGAATGGGATAAAAGCAACGGACTCTGTTAGGTTGTTTGAATTGTTATTATTATTAAAAAGCTTGCAACTAATAATAAGGCAATTTATACAGTTAATATACATATTAGACACCCTAGGTACTAGCTATTACATAATATATTATGTAATAAGTATTTATACCATAGAAATTGTTAGCCTAATCTAAACCGCGCGTATCGTCAGAAGGTTGTGTTGCCATCGCCGTGGAAGATGAAAATAGTGAATACCTTGTATGCACAATGTCGTATTTTTTTTTAATAATGACAAAATGTAATCGTGGTTATTTTCCACCACAATAATTAATAAAATAAGTATCTGTAATGAAATCAAATTAGCAATGTCGGATTATCGCATAAATGTGATAAGCGTAAACCGCGCGCGCCGCGCACCTTGAGCAGTCAGATGTTTGTGCACATTAACGACAATTTGTCGGGCACAATGCGAGCAGATGTGCCATTCACTAATTGTCCTTGTTGACTTTAGTGATCCGGAGGCTGCCCTGACTCGCAACGACAGGCAGTAAGATTGTATCACTGCCATTGACTATTAATTCACTTTTCGATTAAGTATAACTTTTGTGAGAAGACTGTTTGATTTTATAGTTATAGTACCTATGGTTGGGGAAGCTTTAAAATTGTCTGAAAGTATTCGGCTTATTAGATGAACTTGTAATTAAAAAAAACCTATTTTGTTATTAAAGGTGAAACCTTAGATAACAAAGCACGTTTCCGTCACGCTGCTTAATTAGTGAAAATATAATAAAATTATGTTCATTTCTCCCTATCTTCAGTCACTCTATCGATTTCATATTTGATGATTAAATATATCATACCTATTCAATAATGCATGTCATTATCATCAACTATATGAAAGCCTACCCACGCTACGCCTTCCGGTACGTGACCGCCACTCAAGAACTTTTCCGCCCCAACGGCCATCGGTTCTACGCGCAATGTGGACTGATGACCTGGTGAAGGTCGCAGGAATCCGCTGGATGCGGGTGGCGCAGGACCTGTCATTGTGGCAATCTTTGGGGGAGGCCTATGTTCAGCAGTGGACGTCTTTTGGCTGATATGATGATGATGATGATGATATGAAAGCCATCAAAGTTAAACACCTAACATTCAACTTCAAGTATATTTCATGCTCCTTTTTTCTTGCGACGAATCTGAAGTTTAAGAAAATAAGTAGGTACCTAATTCCTAAATATTTATAAGTAGTTAATAAATAAGTACATCTTCCATAATAAGTCTGCAGCCGTTGCCGGAGCAAGCTCGTATAATTGTGGTACCTGACCCTCCATTAGCCGAGGTTAGTCGAGATTTACCGCCTCCACTATACACGGCGCGCAGTACATTGCTTGCTTCCGATTTTCTTAAATATCAATACGAAGAGTAATAAGGAATTAATACAATTTCAAATTATTTTTGACCTGGCGTTTCAAACCTAGAGACAAAGAAATACTCGTATTTATCTGCGTTGTTAGGTAAGACCCGTGCAGAAAGTATGACTTATAAATAGGGTTAAGGCATTTAATTTATTTAGGTATTGTAGAACGGTGTGCATTCTTTAAGTACTACAAAGCACATAAAGTTTTGGGTGCAGGAGCAGGAGTGAACAGAATGTCTACTAGGGACGGTCATGCTGATGAACTTTCACTATGGAGACAATCAAGATCGCTGAAAACAATCTCTTATCTAATTAGGATTTTTTTCACTATCTCTGACTGTTCGCTTCTGCTACACGATCCAAAATCACCCTGTGTAGACTGTACCTAGGTAATTACTTAATAGGTACTTGATAAATGCTTGAAATACCTATAAAAGAGCAGCGCTTTTTTATAGTCATTTAATCTTTTCTTTTAGCAGGTTCCATACGAGTATGTTAGCCGACTAATTATATTTCCCTAAGTACTTATATTTGATTATAAATTCACTTGCTGGTTTACTCAACAAGTACCTGCGTACATATTAGCTTGTATAAATAACAGACTGTATTTTTCCTAGCTAGTGCGGAAAAGTAAACTTTGCGCACGCTTCGCGTGCGTAAATTTCTCTTTTTAAGGCACTTCTTATGAAAAAAGTCGTTCGATACACGTCTAAAAACTTCTTTGCACTTGCATCGAAATGTACTATACTGGTAGTGTCTTACATTTACCTACTCATTCACTAGATGCACTTCACACTTTGTGCAATCAATCTGTGACTAGGTAATTAGTAAAAATAAACCCCGCAATGTATTCACTGCCACTTCCCGGCCACTAATCGCCAAGGGTCGCTTGATGAAGGTGTAGCCACGTGATCTGTCCCTTGTGTTTATTCGCCAAATTAGACCTTCAAGTTTTCTTACGCTTATAGGGTGGACCGACTTTGTATCACATTTGGTTACGAAAACTTATTTCCGCGTAATTATATTTAATAATGAACGTACTGTATTGTATTTAATAAAGTACATTACGTAGGCACATAAACTCAAATCAATCAAAAATTGTGCAATTTAATTATGTATAGGTATTATAAATCCATAGAAAACAATTTTAAACGGTAGCTGTTATTATGTTGACTATGAATTCCATGAATTATTACTACCAATAACTTACAGAATACACGGGCCTGATTAGCAACTTACCTACATTTTTTAGTCTTTCTGTACCATTAGGCAACCATAAGAGCTATCGAATGAAAAAAAAGGTAATTATTGCTGGTGCTACTAAATAAGCATGCCTATAGTCTGGAACAGAATTATAGCGCCAAAAACAGTCGTGACATTCAAATTTTCTGTTGGGGACGCTGTCACGTCATCTTTTTAGCAACCAAGCAGTTTTCCCGAAAATATTTTTATAGTAGGTATTTTTTTGTATAAAAATGTATTAAAATTAAAGTTACTTAAGTATTATGTTTTCCCTAAACTTATTGGTTATTAATAAGTAACATTTTTAAATAAATGTTACTAAAAAGCGTTTTAAGTATCGAGTTTTTAAGGCCGAGCCACACCAGATGCGAGTGAAGGTCGTCCACGTGCGCGTGCGCGTATAAATTGTAAACTATGAAATGTCCTATTGGATGGCACACGGCTTGCGCGGTGATCAACTGATCACTGTAAACTGTGTGCCATCCACTGTGACATTTCATACGCTCCAACGCGCACGGCACGCTCACGCGCACGTCCAAGTGCAGCACACGCATAAAGCGTGGCTCGGCCTTTAGCGCAATCTACACAAACAGCTGTTTTCAGCGTTTTTCACAGTATCTCTAGTTATTCATCAATTGATCTGTTCTTGGTTACTAATAATAATGGAAACTTAAACTTACTAACTGAATAGATTAGGAATAAATGTCTTAAAAGTTATTGTAATAATTTATTATTGATACGTAGATACGTATTTTATTCTATTTTCCAGCGTTACTAATGCCATCTTCTATTTGATCACGATTTACATAAACGGACTTTTCCTCAATTACGCGGCGCGATATAACATTTAAATTGGTATCTTTTCAAGAGCGTCATATTCCTTCCTAATGTCTTCGCATAAACTGGATGAATGAGGTACTGATGGCAAAACAGTGTTGTTCATTCAACTTAATAATATATGAAGCATTCCTCTCTTTTGTAAGAAAATACATAGACCACATACCGTAACAAAATCTTTAAGATGCCAACAATCGCATCAATCTAATTGACAAAGATCAGGCTGTGAAACGAATTGTGGTAGCAATTTTTTCAATAAGACAGTAATTATTGCTTTTATTTATTATCGATACCTACATGAATTAAATCTATAAGTAAATCTAAATTACCTTCATATTTATTTGAAGGACAATGTGTCATTCATATATGGTGTTCATATTCCAAACTGCTTTTTGAAGTACCATTTTAACTAACCCTTTAATTACCAAGTAATTAACCTACTCCATTATCACGCAAAAAATATTTTCGTTAAATAAACGTGACATTAACTGAATAACTGCTTTACATATATCTAATCTATGTACCTACACTCATTCATACAGGTAAACATCGACTGTGATGTTTCATATATTTTTTTGCGCACCATCCTAAAACTTCCAAAAACCAATTTTTAAAAATTTAACAGCATGTCATTTGCGAAGATTCTCGGCTCGGGGTGGAGCGGGCGGGGGCGGGAAAGTAATCAACAATTCAAAATTGGAGCTAATCCGTAGCCGTACCATGAGTTGGCAAGTATCGATTAAGTTTTACACGATAAGTAACGCCGCGACCACGACATCGGTCTAAGGCGACCGGCTTAGCGGAAAACGTATGGTGCTCCCTCTCGAACCCATATCGGCATCCCGCTCCAACTCATGGATTCGCTCGCCGCTGGTCGCCTTAGACCAATGTCGTGGCCGCGGCATAAAGCAGGCGATAGCTTTAGGTTTTATTCTATGAGTAAAGCTAATAAAACCTAAAGAAACCAATAATCGAAAACTCATGGTACGGCTACGGGACGGCGGTAATCGTAGCGATCGCTCTACGGGAACGAAGGTGTCCAACTGTCCCCGCTGTTGGCTGGGTCTTCGATTTTGAATGAGAATTAAACATTAGGAGCAATTTCTATTGGTACTGTTGTCGCGCGGCGTGATCTCAGCTTAAAAGCACTACATACATGCAATTTTCGAAGACTAACTGGGTACTTATCTAGCTTCGAGAATCGCATATAATCTACATTACATTATATACTTAGATATTTATCTACAAATATTGTGGTTAGTTAAAATATATCGCATATTGCGAGCAGTCGTGGAAACGCTTTTGCGGGAATCTGAAATACTTAGTTATTGGTTTTATATCGTGAAACTATTAAAAAACATGTAATATAAAAGTAACTACTATTGAGTACTTTACTCGACGTATATGAAAGTCATACTCGTGTAACGTAAACAGATTATGTAGTTAGTATGATGCATGACTTCGGCCGACTGGGATCTTCCCGACGACGTGCTATTTTTTTGAGTGATATAGGTAGAGTTCTATGAAGCGACCGCTCGCGTTTAAATATTCCGAAACCTTCGGATACTTAGCTACGCGATCCGCGCCATGTCTAAGCAGCTCATGGTAAGCAGTAAAGCACATAGGACTACCTACTTGCACCTGACCCCTGGATTCAGCCATTATCGATACCTAATCTTCACTGTTATTAGCTACTTAAAACGTTCTCTGTAACAACAATCGGACAATGATGATAAGTCAACATCGCACAATGACGTGGCAGTCTGGCAGTTATCCTAAGGGCCAACTCTATATCTCGTATGCATATCTGTGACCGGCTTAGCAAAAAGGTCCCACTTTGTTGTTTGCCATAAGGTCGCTTAGACATTTAATTTGTATACCTAAAGGTACAGTCGAGTGCATTAATATACATATAGACACATTTGTAATGGATCAGTATGGAGAAGTGTATATATATTAATGCCCTTGACTGTACAAGCTAATTTCGTAACTGTAAGCGACAAAGTGGGACATTTTTAGTAAAACACTCAAATTATCAGAAAATTGTCTGATTCAGCTGAAAAACGATTCTAAGTCACGTATCCCACCATCCCGTCAATTAATCATTAAGTAACTTTTATGATGAAAGTTACACAATGTTTTGCATCTAATGACGACAGTTCAAGGTTGATGTAGATGTAATAATTATTTATTATGTGTTAATATATTGTAATTATTTTGAATTATTATTTTAATGCCTACTGAATGATTCTCATATTCAATAATTAAATCGATTATGGGTCATGGTCGCACAGGTTGTAGTTAAAATAGTAATGATCTGCTTAAAATACGTACAGACTTACCTAATATACGTACAGTGTGTTAACATCATACAGGCTTTTATTGAAACCGAGGGTTGAGGTGCAGATTTTTAGCCAAACCGTAAGCATGTGTTTACTAAGAAAAGTTCAGTGACAAGCAATGTAGGTACATACTTCAAAGTAGGACCTTGTGCAGGGTCCGCCCGGATGGCTACCAGTCTTACCCGTTAACCTGCCGCTAAATAGCAGTGTTTGTACTGCTGTGCTTCGGTTTGGGGGTAAGATAGCCGGCGTAATTACTGGCATAGGTAGAGCCAATCCGTTTAAGTCCTCAGGGTAGGCAGCGCATAGGCGACTTTTTGATCACTATGTTCATGGGCCTCAGTTCCTGCTTTCCATCAGGTAGACTAAGAGCCCAGTTGTCTACCCAGTAGGCTTATGACGGTACCGCGTCTAATTGTTTGTCGTCGTTGCCGTCACGTTCTAACAAGTATACAAGCGCGAAAGTGACGCGTAGCACGATAAATTGATAAAACGGGACCATCATAGGCGCCTTGGTCATATAAAAAAAATTGTCAAACTAATGCCTGAAATTATAAACAGATCAAAACATACATCCTTATACGTGTGCTCACTCCGTTCTCACAAACTTCCAACGAAATCATTGAATACATTCATTTAACATACCTAATATATTCATATTTAGTAAAATCTAAGCAGTAAAGCACCTAGTAGGTAACGTATTTCAGGTTTAACGAATTATCTCTCATGCTCATTCAATCCGCATACTTCCCGAAACCCGATTTCTGATGAAAATATTGATTATTTAAACTGCTATCCACTTAGGTAAATTTTGAAAAATATTTATATCTATGTATGTATTTGTTGTTTAATGTTTGTATATTTGTTGCAAAACTTATCTAGTAAACTATGTAATGTGCAATTGTGTATAATTTAGTAAAATAAATATAGGGAATTAGGGATTTGTATTTGTGAGTGCTCACTCGGTCTATATATTATGAGCAAGTTACAAATGTAAACATCTTATAATTTGTAGTGAGTATTTACGAAACTGTATTTTTTTTAAATAGCCTATTTGGTGTCCCACTGCTGGTCAAAACCTAACCCTCTCTTCCTCCAATCGTCCCCATCCATGGCCAGTTCCCTCCACTACAGGTTGTACGCGTCCAATGCGTCCATGTCGTCCCGCCATCTCCTCTTTGGTCTGCCTCTGCTCCGTTGGCCGAAACTATAAATATGCAATGTGCAATTATGCAATATGTAATGTGCAATTGTGTATAATTTAGTAAAATAATTATAGGGAATTAGGGATTTGTATTTGTGAGTGCTCACACCGAGTGAGCACTCACCATACATTATGTAATGTGCAATTGTGTATAATTTAGTAAAATAATTATAGGGAATTAGGGATTTGTATTTGTGAGTGCTCACTCCGTCCATACATTATGAGCAAGTTACAAATGTAAACATCTTATAATTTGTAGTAAGTATTTACGAAACTGTATTTTTTTTTAATAGCCTATTTGGTGTCCCACTGCTGGTCAAAACCTAACCCTCTCTTCCTCCAATCGTCCCCATCCATGGCCAGTTCCCTCCACTACAGGTTGTACGCATCCAATGCGTCCATATCGTCCCGCCATCTCCTCTTTGGTCTGCCTCTGCTCCGTTGGCCGAAACTATAAATATATAAATTTAAAGCTATAAAAGATAAATATTGACCATTTAATACGCTTACCGACAGACTCTTCAAATATTTTAAGCAGATTTTCAGCTGATTTTGAGTTTTCAGTTCTAAAGCTCGACAGTGCATACATTTAATACAACGAACTCTACATTTTGATTAATAATCACCAAATTCTAAATAAAAAAAAACCGACTTTAACCGATTTATCCAAGATCCCAAATGACGGTTTGTTTTCAAATTGGTTAAAAAAAGAATTATCGAATTCGGTCAGAGTGATATTGAGTTAATTTGTCCTTTTATCATGCACAATGCTTAATGCAAATTTATGAGTTATATGGTTTTCTCATGGATGCCATTGTAAGAGCTGGACCAAATTAAAATCTGACCAATCGGTGAGCATCAACTTTCAAATGAAAAAAGAATCATCAAAATCTGTTTCGGAAGTTCTGAGTTAAGTAACACGAAATATCAAAATGTAATTTTTATTGCATTAATACATACATTGTTACAGAAAAAAAATTAAACACTAGATCTAAAAACTACATAAACCTAAAAATGACTGAAAAACATTACAACAAAAAGTTTAAATTTAATTAAATTTATAAATAAAAAACGAGCTCTAGCTATACATATAAAAAATCATACAGTCGAATTGAGAACCTCCTCCTTTTTTTAAGTCGGTGGAAAATAATAATATTAGTTAAAAGTCTAGTAACGTCCTCTTTGGTCCATAAATTGAACTGAGTAGTCTGCTAAAGTAGCGAATGTAGGAAGGTAACTTTGGTACTTGCTTACTTTTGGTATAAGTGTAGCTCGTGCGCTCTAGATGGCGTTGTAAGCAAAGATCATTATTATACGAAACAAGTAAGGGAGCGTGATGAATTTTGTGATATTGTAAGGGTGTTTTGCTAGATGTCGCCACATACAATATTTGGTGTGATTTCCAACCGACTTCAAAAAGAGGAGGTTCTCAATTCTACTGTATGGTTTTTTTTTGTACTAAGTCGGGGTCTGATGATGGGATCTTGAAGAAACCGGTTGAAATCGGTTTTGACATTTTTGAAATTGCTGATTATATATTTTAATAATTTATTTGTTTCTGCATTATTTTTGGTGATCGTTGATTAAATGTACATAATAGGATAAACCTCTATGTAATGAAAGCTGTTCTCGCAGTCTACTACCTAGTAACTTATTAAATTAGTGATTAATTATTTATTTCAAAGTGAATAGGGGCCTAATATTCTGAAAAAATACAATCGTCTCGTTTAATAGGCCTTAAAACTGCAAAAAACAAGTTTTTTCATAAATATTTTTTATTCTGTTTTCAGTATTTGCTGATATAAGTATCGTAAATTACGTATAAGAAGTACCTATATGTAAGTATCATAGATGATGCACTTATTCCAGAACATTTCAACTGCTCTCTAGTAAGCAGGATGCATGACTTAAATGAGAGTGTAAGAGAAGAGACATGTAATTCATGCATGTATCACTGAAGTCTAAGTAAGTAATATTGATGCTATTTTTAGAATTAAAAATGTTTTAAATAAATTTTGGTTTCCACAACATTTGGTACCTACCTATGACAATTGACATATAAACATTCAATTATTTAACTTTCATACTAACACTACATACTTTCATACTACAGGACGAATATGGTAAAGGTTAACATTTTGAGACATTATTTTCCAATAAAATTGCTGAAGGTTTTCAAATAATGAAATGATAAATAAATCCTCGTTAGTGGTATAATCTAATAGACCATCTATGAAATTTTACTTTAACTTTTGTTAAGTAGGTAGGTATCTTATTAAAATATGTTAGGTAGGTACTTAATACAATAATGTAGTGTGGATAGTTGGATAACTGTCGAAGTTTGGGATTGAAAAACGATAGTGAAAATGGAGTGGGATATAAATAAACAAAATAAAGTTATCGAAAACTATTTATTTCATCACGACTTTACTATGAGCTAGAGCTACCGCATAGGACATTGTCTCCTAAAACGCCTAAAGCAATAGGTATTTATGTTTCCGTTTTCCTAATTTATAAATAACATTTCATACTGTTTTCGAATTACATTTTAAATTATATATTTTGGACAGCAAGTGAGCGGCCGTAAATTGTTTACATTTCTGCTTTTTAACTGTAGGACTTTTTAACTAACATAGGTGGTAATGCTACAGCATCTTTACAGAAAAGCGTAAAAAAAAAGTTGCATTTCTAATACTTAACATCGTCAAATAACTATTTAAGATAGTAATGAAACGTTTTTTTTAATAAAATATTATTAAAGTGTGTAATTAAGAGTCCGTAATCGATTCGAAAACGAAAATCACTAACAGTGCGAAAAAGGGCAGTGTTAGGAATAGCATATTTAGTAACAAACATATTTTATAGGCACTGAGGATTTCTTCTTTTTAGTAAATTATGTACCTTATTTAGGAATGAATCGGAAATTTTATGTAACAAAGACTTATAATATGGCTTGGAACACAGCATTAAAATCTCTCGAAATGGGTATGTAGCTCATACATTTACTGAAAATTTAAACGAGCTTCCATTACATACCTAAAAACAAACAAAAACACTTAAAGTTATTGAAAAATTACCTCAACATACTGAGTAAAAAAGAAAGAAGCATCGTCTACGGGCTCTTAAGATATGTACATTTGATATTATTATTATATAGAGGTAATATTATGAGTAATTAAAGTCGTTTCATCAAATAAAGCAAAATAATAACATTAGGCTGTACTTATATCAAAGAAAATAAAACCTTACACTACATTTATATTATGGTCGATTATTGCACAAACTGAATACATACATTGCCTTCAAATTTAAATTCTTAAATTATTCTCTACAATAACGAGCATCAAACTGTTTTCGCCACACCAATTTATAACTTTATTTTTTGAGCCCAGTGGGAACGAGTATTTATTAAACCGATTTAAAAAAGGAGGAGGTTCTCGCATAGTGCAATCTTTTTTTAAGTTACCTACTGGATGAAAACAATGGATACGGAACGTGTTATATATTCACAGTCATTGTGTCGACATGTACGAGTATGTACATTTTGTTAATGACACGTTTATTGCAAAAATCGGATCTTGACTTTTATTAAATGACTGATGACATAAAATAATAATAAATATTATAGAAACTAGCAGTTTTGCAATTTGTGTAATAATAATAAATGAAGGCTCCACGGAAAGAACATGTCTAGTCAATTCAAATTACAGATGGAAAAACCACCTTACTTTTAACAGAATAAGGTGTGAATTTGCCCTGATTTTTTTAAGCACTGGACATGTTTTTTCCGTGGACCCTTCAAATGTGTTTCTATCTGTAGAAAACTTTGTTCACTAATCGTATCTTGAAGACCTCAAATCCCATTCATTTTAATACTTGCACGAGGTATAATGAAAAAAAAAACTTTTCTTAGGATTAGCTTACTGCCTTACATTTTGAAGATATGGCTCCGTCCGGGAGATACAAAACATAAACATCGCCATGTCAGTACATAGGTAGTAAGTACCTAATTATTCACATGATAATTAATTGGTGATATTTTTGAATATTAGATGTTATATACCAAAGAAAAAATACCGAAGCTTACCAAGGTGAATATCTGAGCGTTTCAACAGACTAATTTTAAGAAGAAGGAGGTACGGTACCTTATCCAAGTGATGAAGTATAACATTGAGACGTTTAGAAACTTCGGCAAAAATGATGCCACCAAAATGAGGCGGTGGAAACGCTCAGATATTCACCCACCAACGCCGCAGTTGGGATTTGAATCCACGTCCTCAGCTTCATCCCACCTCCGGCGTTGGTAAACTTCGGTATTTTTTCTATGGTATATGATATCTAATATTTTAATTGATATACATAGTAGTGTTACTACTTTTAAAAAATACAACTCAAAAATATTGAATAACACAATTTACAAAAAAAATTGTGATATTTTTATACGTAAATATTGCCTCTACATGGCTCGTCTTTTCAAATAATAGTCATTCTTGCTTAGTTACTTCTCCGATATTTTCATCTAAATCAATATATCACTTTTACATCAGCTAAGGCACTGGTCTCACCGCGAGCTACTAAGCTATGAACTATCGGCTATAAACACGAACAAAAGATACGCGCTCCCGTGTAAATAAAAGAGACACGGCGATACTCGCCCAGCTATCAGCTATCACCGCCGGGCGAGTATCGCCGTGTCTCTTTTATTTACACGGGAGTGCGTATCTTTTGTTCGTGTTTATAGCCGATAGTTCATAGCTTCGTAGCTCGCGGTGAGACCAGTGCCTAAGGCCGCGGCCACGACATCGGTCTAGGCGACCGGCTTAGCGGAAGACGTTTGGTGCTCTCTCTCGTACCCATATCGGCATCCCGCTCCAACTCATGGATTCGCTCGCCGCTGGTCGCCTTAGACCAATGTCGTGGCCAGGCCATAACTGTAGCGGATTATGAATAAAAGCAAGTCAAGGAAAAAACGCCCAATTTTATTAAACATTCTAAGCTTTCGTCTCTACAAACCATCAAACTAAGACTGCCTTCCTTGTTTGATTGATGCAAAGATCAGAATATTTCAAAAATAATCTGATGTTTTAATTGAATCGACTAAATCAATGGTGGTAATCCGTTAAAAATCTGTTTGAAGTCAACCTATTCGAAGCATTTTTTAAGGACACCTGGACCGAAGGTTTTGCTTAGTAGTGAACGAGTGGTGGAGTACATAAATATAAACAAGTGCTCCCACCATATTAATCCTATCTACCCACTCTACCCTAATCGGTATTTTATTTTGGATTATAAAAAAAAATCTATACCATATTCAACACAACATGAGTCGCTTAACTTCAAACCCGGGTAAGTCCACTCTGTCAATAAAGTAGTTTAAAGAAAAACTAGGCAATTGCAAGTAAATATGCACTCTATTGGTAGAGTGGATTTACCCGGGTTTGATGTTAAGCGACTCACATTGTCTTCGAAATATTTGGGTCATTGATAGTTATGATTTTTTCAGCGGACATACCTAAAGTCATGTTAGTTATGTAGATACAATTTTTGGTATAAATAAATTAACGGTATATCGTCGGGGATAGTGCAATACCGCGTAACTAACAAGAGAGATTCAAATATTTGAACTCTATGTTTTGGTAGTTACGTGGTATTGCACCTACGATATCCAGGTTTCCCAGTCTACTATTACATAGTAATAAAATGGCGATGGCCCATGTACAGGGGCTATCATGATCTTTTATTGCGATTTTAGGTTCTGATTGTCAGTTTTTGACAGTTTAGCTGCGTTGCGATTTAGCTCCTAAACTGATTCGCATCACATAGTGGATCGTAGAAGACCCGCTGGTCTATTTAAATAATTTATTATTTTGTATGCTTAATATGTACCTACATATGTAGGTACATATTTCTCAATTTTACTGCCAATGTTTTTCTTTTTAAATTTACTCTTTATATTTTTGAAAAATTTTAAGTTTTCTTACATTGCCAGACTATCGACAGGCAACACAAGCAAGTCGTCTTAGTATATTAAAACAACAATGTACTCGTAATATTCTTTACGTTTTCTTAGGAAAAATAATGGATGAAAACCATTCTATAAGCATCTTCTAGGTCATTAGCCGCCCTCGTATCAATCAGTAATAAATATTTGTGCCTAAAATAATAAGTCTTTGTCCCAAATCTCGTGTTTTGTTTTTGTTTTGAAGACTAATACAATAAAGAAGGACTTCATATACACCATAATAAAAATAATTAGTCGTATAAAATTATTATTATAATAATTTGATACGATAAAACACAATTTAATCTTTAATTCTTAAAGTTGTTGGTGAACTACTGAAAACTTGCGTACTTGTGAAATTCAGTAACTTCGCAAGCTTTTTGCATTCTCATCAAGAGATTGAGCGGTAAATGACTACGTTTTGTTAAATATTTCTAACAAAAATAGATTTAACAAAAATTTGGAGACTATGTAACTTACACCGGTGGTAAAGTTAAAAATATTTTGAGCACTTATTCCAATGAGAATACGAAAATAAGTATTGAATGAGATGCCACTATTTTAATTTTGATAGTAGGTATTTACTTGTATTGTTCATTATCAACGACTAGCACCTCAAACCTAATAAAAAAACATGACTGTATTTAAAATTTCACATTTCTACATCTCTACTGTCAAATTTAATTTCTTTTACTTCCTCAGGGTTAAAACTCTTAACCGAAACTTTTCCTATCTCGGATATGTCCGTACTTGACAACTTATTGGTAATCTTAGTTATAGATATCCTACTTTCTATATCATTAGCATCACAAATGCTTTCTAATATTACTCCTTTTTCAACTTTTCTCGGTTTTGGCACAACGCTTTGGGTGACTGGTTTAGTTCCCCTTAATTTTTCCGTGAGTATCTTGTTGCAATTTTTTTTGGACATGTCTATAGCTAAAGGGTCTTCTTTTAGTTCCCTGGTTTCTTCTTTTTTATCTTCGGGCTTGTTCTGTTGTTTGAATTCTGCTACTTCTGCATTCGTGATGTTGTCTTTTTTCTTCCACTTGGTTCTTCTGTTCTGGAACCAAATTTTTACCTGGAATAAAACAAAAGTGTATTTTAGTTACATGTACAAATTGAACATTATAAATATAATATAACCTAGCACATATTAAATAATATTACATATCATAGCCGTTGGCCGTGTGGTGACGGCAGTAAGTCACTGACCATTATTTGTTAAAAAATTGATGATGGGCACCTGCGTCATCATCTCATCATAGTGGACACATTACTGCCATTGCCAATCCGCTTGCCCAGCGTCCAATGCGTCTATACGCATATAGTTATTAGGAGAGGCCTACGTCCAGCAGTAGACTCACATAGGCTGATGATGATGACATATCACAGACTGCTTCAAAAATCTTAAAACCACACTAAACCTGTCGGAACGAGGAACTAGATACCTATTTGGTTCCTGGCAAGAGTCTAGTCTAGTATAACTATCTTTAACAAAACAACTTGCAAATACCTACTTAATAATAGCAAAAATTGGGTAGCTCATGACAAGTGGAGACACTGTACCACAGAGGATAATTTGTTCTATAAATCTCTATCCGTTATATCACACGAGAATTGTACACTCTTGGCAAATTCAGTTCAATCTTAAGTTATGTTATCGTTAGTTACGGCGTCTGCGCTGGTGGTTATTGCCATACGCACGCCACCGCTCGCAGGATCAGGAATCAGGACCCTATGGCCGAGATATAGGTAAGACCTACACATAAAATCGTATAGGTATACTTAATTTATGTATAATGTTTTAAAAACAAAAATGACACGATGAAATCAGGAGGAATGCAAGAAGGAGCGGTATATTTAAATATCAGACTAAACAAAACTTACATGACTAGGTATTCATTGAAATGATCGCAAGTGTACGAAAGCAATAACCGAAATGTATCCACTGTTTAGACAGTAGTGATATCACGCATACATACGCGTTAACAAACAGTTAATTACGGCGTGATCGATCCGCGCCCCGGGGAACATAGGGATGGACTGCTGCCGACCTGGCCATCGATATCGATACATTAAGAGTTTAAGAATATCTAAACCCAACAACATCAGAAGTAAACCCAACAGAATCGAAGTTACCAAAAAAGCTAAAAATATCATTATCTAGTGTCGGTTATTATTAAATTTGATTAAATACACGAAAAAAGCTTGTCGAATACTTGACAAGACCACAAAACATCAAAACAAAATTTTCTTGATCTCTTTTAAATTTTGAGTCTAAATAATACAAACACAGGTAAGTACGAGTATGTCGTTTTTAGTAGAATTTTATAATTTCTCGATATTATTGAATTCGCGTTACTGCAGCTACCGACTAAATATTAAGCCCCTTATTCATAAACGTCTGCTACTTAACTTAACAAGCCGGTAATAATTGTTTGTCCCTTTTGCTCTTATAGACACATTGTTAAGACCGAAAGGGACAAACAATTATTAGCGGCTTGTTAAGTTAGCAGACGTTTATGAATAAGGGGGTAAATTTTCAAGTCTAAATCGTCATCAGATGTGTCGGAACGGTCAGGCTGCTCACAAACATCGTAGTAGTATTCTAAGTATTGTCATGGTATGAGAGCACCTACCTATAGGTATCTGATAGAGACTATACACTTCTCAATCAAAACAAAAATGTCTTTTAAGGGGAAATCCTTCCATAGTCTAAACAATTATATTTGATGATTATATCAGTACTTGAATTTAAAATATAAGAGTTACAATGATTACTGCAATTAATTACGGATTTCACTCGAATTACTATGTCACGTTGGATTAGTGACTAGCTAGGTTTGTTCCTCTAAGAACCAGGCAAGTTCAGCTACAGGTAGGTTTAAATTTATTATGTGTGCTTTTACACCTAGGTACTATTGCAGATACAACAAAGATGGTTACAGCCGGTAACATATCAGCAATATATGACGTAATTACGTTAGCTTAATGCTTGAACATTATTATTCACGGCAGCTGCTTGATATGTAGGTACAATTGTACAGTGCTACAGTAATGTTGTAACTAATATAATATATTTGGATTTTTATAGTCCGAAATATTTTTTTATTTTATTTATTAAATAAATAAAAAATAAAAAAAATATTTATTTCAGATCATTGATCCATAGTTTGTTAGTAACATTTTAACTTAATAACTATTTTAGTGCTACATTACAGACACATTACAAATTACAAACTTTTAGACCAGATACTGGCAAAGAACCTACGATCTGGCCGTGGCCTCATCCTACTTGGCCTTGCCGATGGCCACTTCAACCCAGTATCTGGTGATAGGGCAGTCAAGGCTTTCCGACAAAGCCCTAAGGAGGCCGTTGCTGCTGCCCCGCACTCGTCTGAGTAGCGATCCGACACGCTTGCGCCTGATAGCGAAAAAGTCATCTGTTCGCACTTCGGCAAACATGCCCGATGCACTACAGTGCTTTGGCCGCCGCAACAGCATCCTCAAGACATTGTCAAGACATTATTGCCATGTTGGGTTTGAGACTGTTCCTTAGCTATACTCTTGGTATGAAGATATAGGTATTTAATATTCTATAATCCCCAGTAAAATGGTTCGACATAAACGGAAGCAGTGAAAAGGACGTAATCATTGACAAATACTATCAATGAATAGCCAAGATATTGCTCCAATAATACATTTAAACATTAAGTTGCGACATGCGACTCTCGGCGAAGCGGTGTCACTCGAGATCAGGCGTGTGTCGGCTCTCCGGGGGACCATTCTGACTGCTTTCGAGAATTGACTTAGAGCGTCAGAGAACAGACATAATTACTGGTTAAATATACATTGCCTTGATTTGTACTAATCGAATCGTTAATAGTAAACTCATGATCTATTTGGGTAAATCCATGTAACTGTAATGAAAGTGACCATTTCATCGTCTGTTTATTTACTTATGATCCAAGTGTAAGTTTGACACTATAATCTAAATAAGTATTATTTTGATGTCTAGACATAATAACAGTACAATTTGCACAATTAATAAATAAACATACGAGAAATTGGTCGCTTTCATTACACTCTTCCATGGAATTGCCCATTTAGGTATGACATTGTTATATTTAATTTTCCAATGTATAGTATCTTTTGACTTAATCGACAAATCTATTTATGTATTTTAGGTAAGTACCTACCATGATTTATTATTGTATTTAAATAATTTTCAGGATTAAGTATGACGATTTTCTAACAGAGATTAAGCACCGTAAAACCATGGGTGGTTTTACGGTGCTCAATCTCGGTACTATAATCCACATTGTGGATTTCACATCCTACGATAACTATAATCTAAAATTAAATGGAATGTATTTCATTGTATTATTAGTATATTGAATGTATGTCAATGTATAATGAAGTCATGAACTGTAAAAAAACAGAAAAAATAATTGGATTACTGTTTAATTTTACGTTAAATTTTTGGACTTTATATTTGCAGTACTGGACTTAAGTTGAGTAGTGTATTTTTTATTAGATTATTTTTTATTTACAAGTTTGTACAATTTATTTACATAAAATAATTCGAATTAACTTACTTGTAATCTAAGATTGACTCTTGTGGCATAAAATACCTAATGCTGAAAAGCTTGTCTGAAATACAACATTATCAGAACCAATTTCCTAATATATCACAATAATCTTATTTTGTGTAAGATGTCCCAGATATGTATTTATTTTATTTATAATATTACGCAAATATAAATACATATTGAGCAATATGTCGGTACACATGAAATAAAAAAACTATGGACAACATAAGGAAAGGACAAAATTGTACCCAATAAAATAATCCAGGAAGTGCTTTCCCACTAAACTCAAAAAACCAAGTTTTAAACAGGCAATGACATTTTACTCAACCCTAAACTCGCCGATCCACACCGGAATTCACCGCAATGCAATCCACTTGCAAACATGCACATAATTATTATTGATTGCACATTAGCAAAGCGTGCGAGGGGGACGCAAGATGTCAGCCTGGTCATGTCAGAGAAGGACCGCTGGGGCACAATGCCGTGTTACATGTCAAAGCCCTAATTGTACTGGTTGATATCGCTTTAATAATGGTTGACTGATGAGTTTGGCTAATTAGTTAGGTTGTGTGTTGCGTTGTCTCTAATAGCCTTTATGGGATTGCATAGTAACATATGAGCTTAGAGGTCAACCTTACCTATAACTATAAGACGCTGAGTATTTATAAAGCTCATTTTAACTATCAAAGTCAAAGTCAAATGATTCTTTATTCAAATTGGGATAGCAACAATCTCTTTTGAATGTTCTAATTTACACATAAATTAAAACTATTTCCGATTGTAATCCTACACCAATGACCCCGAGAAGAACCGGTAAGAATATGACATAAACTGCTATGATTTAAACACACAACCTGTGAATTGACAAATAATTATTTCACTACAATACAGGTATTAAATATAATATACACATGACATTTTACTTTTCAGTCTAAGTGTGTAAGGAGTGTCGACTACGAGTAGTACCTATGAGCAGGAAAGTACCTATTGTGCATTGCCTGTTGATTTCAATTAAATAGGCAATTGGCAAAACGGACATGGCGAAATTATATGGGTTCCGTTTTGCCATTTTGGCTACGGAACCCTAAAAAGAATACAATTCATAAGTCAGAATACTTTCTGTCGCAAACTTCTTTCGGCCGATCTGCGCAAGAGTAAACCTTGTCGCTCTCTTATCGATCACTTCGGACACCAAATTATTTACTTACCAAGTAATAAGCAATCTGCATTCGACGCATGAATGAATATCTACATTTCCGAGTATGCTGATTATTTTATTAGAACACATATAGGCCTGATCTTTTGTACAGAGCAAACTTAGGTATTAAAGTATTTGAATATTGTGTTCATATGCCGATTTTTTTCTATCTGCCATAGTTCTGCCTCAAACGTTTCTTGTTAAATGATAAGACATTTCTTAAGCGATTAGTAATAACAGTTATATCACGTTGTATTACGTAGATATGTGTAAATAATTAGTCACCCTAACGTGACATTGTCACAAGTTAGCTAGATAAATCCATTTCCGTGGTAAGAGTTGGCTGGCTATAATATTAATTACATTAATGAATGTTGCGACATATAAGATAATACGATCTAGGCATATTTTATGCAATAATACAATTTACAATATGTAATTGGAGAATACCTTTTCTCCTTGACTTGGTGAATGTTTAGAAAGTGCTATTCATGAAAAAATCTTATAACGTAATTATACGCTCGATGTATTGCAGTAGCGTTAAGGTTTGTTTGCCATAACAAATAACATTATGTATTTCGTTTATTTTACACTACTACATTAAAAGATTTAAAAATGCACCTCAAATTACCGCATTTTACTTAAATGGTAATTTGCGCAAACTTAATAATATTTTTTTTAGTGGGTAGATACTTCAAGTCCTTGCGTAAAATAGTACATTTCCTAACTAGTGCGGGAAATGGGTGTTTTTGCACGTGTAAGGGACGATTTTTTTTCATAACAAGTGCGTCAAAAAGAGAAATTACCGCGCGTTGTTATTTTGATGTTTCAAAGTCTTTTGGTTTCATGAAAATAAATAGTGATAGTATATACGGTTATTCAGTTAAATATTCCCAATATTGAGAACAGTAGCTGAGACGAACTGAAACGAAGTCGAAGATAGTCTTGAGAGCAAAGGAGCCATCATTGATTAAGTGGGGGAGTGATTGAGGGAGGGGGGATGAGTAATTGTAGATTAACAGGCTTAGTCATCGGCCTCGATATCCGCTGCTGCGATGCGTTAGGGGTGGAATGATATCGATAAAATATTATCAGTTTGAGTATTAGGAACATTCACACATTGTGGTTTCGGTGTTCCTATTGTCGAAGGCAGAGGCGGTATTTAATCTAGTAATTGGAGTTCGAGGCCAACGAAACTACGACAGATGCGTTATTGTCAAATAAAGTTTTCAGGTTTCCACAACCTTTTTGTTATTTTATTTATTTATTTAAAATAATTCCTAATAAAAACATTATATACCTGTGTAATGTTTGTACGCCTTTTTGTTTAATATGGCTGTCACAACTAATTTTCTTAAAAACACGTAAATACCTAAAAACTTTTCTCTTAACTAAAATTGATATGACAAAATTTTCTTGTAAAGAACTTGAAATGATAAGAGCCAACGTTTCAAAGCCTATTTTAAAAAGAAGTTGAACCAGTGAACACATACGACAGCGTGCCATATTTGTTAAGACAGTAGGTATGGTTAAATTACTAAGCAGTATTAGTAATATACTATACTATTACTAAGCTGTTTTAACCCGTAATATGGTGTTATAAAGGCCTCTCGGCTTTTATGGGAGTGTACTCGATTTTTAGGATAAGTGATGAAGAAGACAAATAAAAAATAAAATACATAAAATGCTTTCATTTTACATTTCCAAATTTCTTTCCCATAATTTTAACCCGTAATAAGGCACTTAAAACTGCTTAGTAATAGTATAGTATGGTACTTATACTGCTTAGTAATTTAACCATACCTACCTTTTAATTTATGTGTAGTTAAATTGCTGTACCAAATGTTATTAACACCTGAGGTGATACCAGCGCAATACCAACTTTGTTACTAATAATTGCGGATAATTAAGTTTTTATTAAAATATCTTATATTTACGTGAAAATAAGTAAATAATATTGTTTCTATAAATTAAAGTATTAAAATTACCAATAAATAACATATCTCAACGTCTGTTTTTAGAAAATAAGGATTTACTATTGTAAGAACATTTCATTGTTGTGGCAATATTTTCGTAGATTCTTTGGCCTCGAACTCCAGTTACTAGTTACAGACTGCCTTTCTCGTATAGGTACAAAACTTGTTAAAAGTCTTACTGATGCAAGTCGGGGTTTTCCACAAATTCTGTATAACGGTAATCGCCAGATGTTTAGGCCAACAAAAAAAAAGGAAAAATACGTATATTTTCTAATAAACAGAAATGCCCTTACACAGATGATCACTTTTTTATGTTACATCTCGTTGGATTATGCCATGCGATGACGAATTTAACGTATGACTCGTTGCCTCAATTTTACTTCTTGGAAATTTCAACCTTCCACAACGGAGTTAAGTACATCTCCCTACGTCATCAGCCTCTCTCAGTCCATTGCTGGGCTTTTCCTCTCCTAATAACTATGCATATCGACGCATTAGGAGGTAAATGCCCAAAATCGCCACGCGGGGTAAGCAGGTTGGCGATTGCAGTACCTAGGTACCTAGTGTGTCAACTATGCCGATGCTGCTGCTCATCATCAATGTTCTATAAAGGGATATTCATTAACGCTTGAATCCCTTAGTCAACTCTTACGAAACCCACGGGAAGATTTGGGATGGTGACAAATGTATTCTTACTGCCGTCACCACGACCACGCATTTCATTGTTGTGGCAATATTTTCGTAGATTCTTTGGCCTCGAACTCCAGTTACTAGTTACAGACTGCCTTTCTCGTATAGGTACAAAACTTGTTAAAAGTCTTACTGATGCAAGTCGGGGTTTTCCACAAATTCTGTATAACGGTAATCGTCAGATGTTTAGGCCAACAAAAAAAAAGGAAAAATACGTATATTTTCTAATAAACAGAAATGCCCTTACACAGATGATCACTTTTTTATATTACATCCCGTTGGATTATGCCATGCGATGACGAATTTAACGTATGACTCGTTGCCTCAATTTTACTTCTTGGAAATTTCAACCTTCCACAACGGAGTTAAGTACATCTCCCTACGTCATCAGCCTCTCTCAGTCCATTGCTGGGCTTTTCCTCTCCTAATAACTATGCATATCGACGCATTAGGAGGTAAATGGCCAAAATCGCCACGCGGGGTAAGCAGGTTGGCGATTGCAGTACCTAGGTACTTAGTGTGTCAACTATGCCGATGCTGCTGCTCATCATCAATGTTCTATAAAGGGATATTCATTAACGCTTGAATCCCTTAGTCAACTCTTACGAAACCCACGGGAAGATTTGAGATGGTGACAAATGTATTCTTACTGCCGTCACCACGACCACGCGGCGGACGTCCCCCTACTTTAACAGTTTGACTTCTCATATTTTCTATTTAATCGTTTCAATATTTCAATATTCTACTAAAGTAAACGATTTTTTTTAAGTTTGGTAGATTCAATATACTAGGTGTACCTAACAAAAACTATGGTGATTTGTTTATGGGCCCAATCATTATCATAATCGTAAAAGAAGTTCTCTTACCTTTTCCTAAACGAGATTCGATACTGAATTGAATCTTAAACAGATCAACGCCTATTTTATGTTTCACCCCGTATGTTTTACATTAGTTCATAAAGCATATCTCACTTACACGCTAGTTTGCTCTACTTTAATACCTTGACACACATTCGACGACATACATATACCTAGACGTACGACAGTATAAATACATTCAGTTAATTAAGTGGCAAGCCAACCAAGTGCGTGTCTGATCAAAGGATAATTAGTTGGTATATGGAATTATAGAATCGTAACAGTTAGAATGAAGATTAATGTTAAAAAAATAACTTTTTGTACATAGAAAATGTCTATTTTACCCGAAAAAAAATTCTAGTTTTTATTATACCACTCTGTTGGCATGATTAATAGGTATACCTGTACCAAATTGCAGATTTCTAGTATTAACGGCCACTGAGCTATGCTGCGGACAGACGGCCAGACTCACAGACGGACATGGCGAAACTATAAGGGTTCCGTCTTAGACAGCATTTTAAAGGACATCATAATTCTCTACTGGCCTATGGAAAGACGGATACGGAAGCCCGTCAAAGTAAATGACATTTTCCATCAAACGACATCTCTAGTATATTTTAAGGCCAATTTGTGTAATATTATCTAACAGCGCAGCACACAGTGGACAGTTTTTCGACGGGTAGGTAGAATAAAATTTAGGTTTGATATGACTCATAATAATCATAATTTAAAAACATATTTGTGGCATGGTCCTTCTATTGCTATATCGAATTCAAAATTCGCACGTTGAAGGCAATTGAAACCTACCTGAAAATTATATAATAGGTAATATTATTGTTACTGTACCTAAGAATAAATATCTTATAAATACAATTTTCCAATAATATTACCTTTTCCATATGTGTATTAATTTGATAACAATAGGGCAGCTATGCCACTAATCATACAACCATTCTGTCATTTTCATAATTAGACTAATTAGTCATATGTCTAATTAATATTCCAACCACTGCTCTAAGCGCAATGTGATGACAATATAAACTATCGAACTATTTTGTAGGTATATTACGGAGTGAGCCCTACAGCTAAAGCAAAAAACCAGTGATCTCTTAGAGCATCGAAATTAGCCCCTTGTTCCCATTTTTCCAATTCAGAACAAAAAATAAAAGTTGCGAACCTTTAGGTAATGTATCCCTTCAGAACGTGATCATAGTGCCCAAGTTAAAGCTTATTTTGAACCAAGCAAGTTAAAAAAAATTGATTTCTTGATTAAATGTAACATTTATGAAACTTCAACAGTTTTCTTTTAGGTTTAAGACTTTATTTAGATAAAACAAAACTATAAAATTGTTTATTTCATGGTTCATACGGTTGTATAGGAATGTATAGGTAATTTTTGAGATATCTACCTCTCTTATAATCTGCCATCTAAGTTTTTACTCGTGTTACAAGGCCCACACTATATAATATATTTATATACAAAGTTTTCAGAGCTTTTAAATTTAGATTTTTTTATTAATCATAATTGGCGGTGTCTATAACAACGAAAAAATAGCGGTGTTAATTAAAGTAATCGTCATACATTATACCTACCTATAACGGTTGCCATTGTCACGTTCAATAAAATGGTAATAATGTCATCAAACACAACATTTACCAGGCATCAAATCAGAGAATCAAATTGGAAATTTTTCTTTAAGTTCAATGACGACACACGATATTGCGTGTGGAACGTGCTTCGATTGTCCTATGTCAATCTGCCAATCAGCAATAGGAAATACCTATCGAAACAGTGGCCCTAGTCACGAACTCGGATTGGCCGAGTCAAATTGAACATTTAATATTGTAATGTTATTTCCCCGTTCTAAACCAACCTCAAGGAGTAAGTTTATCTACACCCTTCGTCAGTAGAAAACAAAAAAATAAACAAATATGGATGACTTTTTTGACATTTGACGTTTTTGATACATATCGTGACCGTAAAACACGTTCGCAGATACATTTTTACGTTTATACTAAGAAATGCAATAATTTAAACTAAAAATGAATGTGAACTCAAGGTTTATGGTTTTAAATAGGTGATAAAACAAATATTGTATTCTAAAAGTGCAGGATAATGTAAGCTAAGCAAAAAATAGTATTATTACGTAATATTTATGTAGTTATACCTAAATACATGCGTGTTGATACTAACCTATTTATTAAGGGTGGATATAAGCAGGTACTTATAACAAATTTTAAATAATTGCATGATTCCAAAGAAATTTTTCAATATACGAGTAGCTAGCTAGCTTGAAGAAATCACGAAAATACGTGCAAAAATTGCATATTATGTTTATTCGATATTTTGTAGATACCAGCCAATTACATGTTTCTTCACTAAAGTACATTGTAGGTACTTATTTACGTTTAGTATTTGATAATTGTGATTAGCATTTTAGTTTAGGTATTAAAAAGCGATTGTATCCGAAAAAGGTTGCTGATTGCCTATGAAGGCAAGAAAATTGCTGTTTTAAAAAGTCACATCTACGACAGGTAAGTATTATAATCTACCGATCAGCAATACCCTATCGAAAAAAGCTCGATGTCCATGTCATATCATAAGAGGGATAAGTAATAAAAGCTGCAGTTTCATACTGTCTTCTCACAGGTGCCTCTGCCTATGCCGATGAAACGCGATACGCGCGATGCATTCCTGCGTAATGCGTATGTACTATACATAGTACGAATGTCAGGTACATATGCCTCATTCAAGCAATAATATCAAGTAGATACCTGTGCGCTTTGTGGGGAGTTTATCATAACCCATAAGTGTGAAGTATAAATAATAACAATTCCGATCTCGCTAAGATGCACTAATGGATGACGCAGCTGGGCGGCTGCCAGCACTTGACGCCGCGGCCAAAAACTCTGCAGATATTGCGATGGGATTGCACCAAGATATAGTAGGTATGGAAGCGCCGCAAAGGCGGATTTAATATATTTTTCATATCTTCTATTCGGAACGGAAAGTTAAATTTTCATTACTAAGTACCTCTAGTTAAGTCGCTACTTTCTCTGTAATTGTTTTCATTTATTGAGGTGTGCCATAAAAAGTTTTTGTATTGTTTTGTAACTACTTAGTTACAATACAATACGACGCTACGCTATTTTCACTTGAAAATAGCGTTTTCATGCCTAGGTTGGAAAGTTTTTTTTAATTATTTAGTCTCATCACTTGTTTAACATTTCGGCGTGTGTATCGTAAATCGTAATATAGGTACTACGTCGTGACCAATTCGAATAATTATTTAAATAAATAAATAAATATCTTGGGACATCTTACACAAATCGACCTAGTCCCAAGGTAAGCTCAATTAAGGCTAACCAAGCTCAACTAAGGGTTAATTTGACACCTGAAAGTGAAAAAAAAAATAATTAAACAGTAGATTTGAATTCAAGCCCACATATTTACATACATAATTGTGAACCGTTCATTTGGTGAAGAAGTTCAACATATTAGTCAGTTCAACATTGGTATTACATACTCGTAGGTAGGTGCTTAAGTTACTATGTGGAGTACGTGGGTAGGCAGGTATACCTAGGTATATGATGTTTTTTTATTATGTCGAAGCAAATCAAAAAAGCTAGTCCATTAAGTATCATAATAGTTTGTGTAACATTCTTAGGTTACACAAACTTTAATGTAAGTTCCGATGTAGGTATGCCATATCCTGGTTATCTTTATATCCTTGGGCAGTCAAGTTGTCTAGTGCATTGAGACCTGTGCTTTCATATCGGAACTGCATTTCTCGAGTGTTACCTGCCTCCGGGGACTTTGATGTTGCCAGCTCACACTCGCAGATTGCTTGCACGAGTATTTACTCTTGTAGGGTAGATACACACTGTAGGTACCTAAAGATAAAATATCTGGCAAAGTTAAGGAGATTTGTATCTCGCTTTTATCATGGGCCTATAAATCCCGGTCCTCTGGTAGGCTTTCGTGGGGATACAGATCCAACACGCAGAGACCCTTTAGAGAAATTTGCTGTACCTACTCACGGGCACAAAAACAGATATCCGTGAACCGGTACCAGCAGACGTAAAAATAGAGGCTATTGGAAATTACATGGAAAAGACGCACGGGTTATCGTGATGAAGGTTGAATGGATAAGAGATGGAACTAGAGAAAAGAGGTCCGAACACCTGACATAACAGTGATTTCTTAAGTAGATTTGTTATTATTATATGAGTCTTACAAATCACCGCAGTGTCTTAACTCTTAATGCAAATGAAGACATCCCACACTGAAAAAAAGTATGCAATGAAACCAAATTTTCGTCTACCCATAACTTTAAAAAAGTAGTCGACACAACTAGGGTAATTCCTTTTACCAAAACCACATTATTTACATCGTTACATCTCTACACAATCAAATTGGTAAGTTTAATACTAATAACGCCTTACAAATTGGTTGGTTAGGCGCAAGGAGGTTGGAACTTTTAGGGCGCCTATAGAGAGACGGCGTGACAGACAAAACCCGTGCCGCGCATATACGTTTTACGCATATGTGCTGTCAGTACCTCTCGAGACGTCATGGGTATATAAACTATATAAATATACCAAGAATGCCACATTGCTCTGTAATCTGGTGCAGGAACCAGTCTACGTACGTTAATAAACAAAATTCAAACGTTTCCTATCACAGGTAAGTAAAAAAAGTTATATTAAATTCAATATAAAATTAGTATGGGCGAGAGACATAGTGAAGAGACACGACGCTGAATTTGTTATCGATAGTCTATGTAAACTCTTACAACTAAACGGTGTTAGTAGAAATTCAAAATTTGTTCCCGAGTTACGGACGTTTCCTATGTATAAGTAAGTATAATTATGTGTATTTCTCTATTTAAGTACATATATAAGGTCCTAATTTATTAGATGCAGATATTTTTACAGCTGATAGTACTCGGTCTCTGGAGTATATTAAAGCGTGAAACATTATAGCTTTTACGATGTTTTTTTGGAGAAAACGGAAAAACAAATTATCTACCTAAAAACACCCTGTTTATGTGATTATTAAATGAAAACTCATTGAACAGATTCTAGTACCTCTTTTACGTACCATTTAACTGGAACTGGCAACTTCACGTCAATAAATTAAATACTTGATTGTCAATGTCATGTTATTTTCCGTTGGATTGTGTCGTTTGATAACATGACAGACAGTGTTATTAATGCACATGATGATTTTTTTTAGACAAAATTATAATTATTTTTTTTTGTTAGGAAAATGAAATGAATAAAATTAAATGAAAAGATTTCTTAATTTATATTTAAAGTTAATTATTTTAATGTAAAGTATCATGTGTTAAAATATCTGCAACTAATACATTTGGACCTTATATATATCGTCGCCTAGCACCCATAGTACAAGCTTTGCTTAGTTCGGGGCTATAAATATTGTCATCCAATGCCTGTCCAACTTTAAAACTCCATCCTGCGTTTGACAAGGTAAGTTAGCTTTGCTAAATAATTTTATTATGTTTTAAAAGTAAACTACCTTTTAAAGGATTTCTGATGTTATCTGTTAATACATATTAATTTAAGTATGTAATTTCCAGGTGTTTCTTGTCCCAAGTAACCCATCTGATAATCTTTCAAGAAAACGT
The DNA here is from genome assembly GCA_025490895.1 of Thaumatotibia leucotreta. NCBI lineage: Eukaryota > Metazoa > Arthropoda > Insecta > Lepidoptera > Tortricidae > Thaumatotibia > Thaumatotibia leucotreta. Next base: position 29,442 of record JALPQI010009595.1, read on the forward strand.
AAAACGGTACAATTTACGAATTTAAAAATATCTTTATACATTTATACATCTAGTTAATCTGTCCTCATATATAATACCTAAATTACCTAACCATCTAAACTCCTTACAGTTGATCGTTTAATTTTAGTTCCCATTTATAGATATCACGGCGTAGGGCCCTTTTATATCAGGTCCGGCCGAGCTATAGGGGGTGGTTTAGCTATCTAACTACTAGCTACTCATTACTACTGCGTGTAGGCATAGACTCATAATGAAAACACAACATTAATTAAGATCTTCTTTTATTACTACTCTGGTTCGCAAGAGTTAAACCACAACATGAGAAGAACCAGGAAGAAACTCAAGCGGGTTGTATGTTTTAATCTTTTCAAATCATTGGTAATTACAATTTTAGATCATTACAATAGGTACACACTTAAAACACGATTAATCATACACTTTAAACATCAACAACTAATGGAAAACGACTGGAGCGTTCTAAGTTTGAGTCCATGCTTCCCCAATTTCAAAACACAAGAAATAACGTCTTGTCAGGATGCTAGGAAATAACGATCTGATTTTGAATCTAACGAACTATTGAATCTAGTCAAACTCCTCTTACTCTGGAGTGCACTTAATCAAATCTATTCGCGGTCTCAAGATAGACTGACTTAAGGGAAGGAATGATCATAATCAGAATCTATTCCAAGTCTAGAGCAAGAATCAATCTTTCGAAGTCTAACGCGGGAATCAGAATGAATTGACTTTCCAATGTCTAAAGCAAGAATGACTTCTTTCTAAGTCTAACGCGCGAATGCAAATGCATCATGAAAACAGCGCTAGTGACCTTTTTATACTGTCAGGTCATAAACTACCTGCTTCACAGGCGGGTAGATCTCAACTGAATTTTATTATCTACCTGCATGGACCAAAGCAAAGACCACTCGAAGCAATATAATGCTTATCGTTTTCTAGATTTAGTAACTCTTAACAAATTAATTGTAAACATTGCAAACAAAACTGTTATCATTGTAAATAACACAATTCTGGCGTTCGAAGACTCGACGTGTTGTACAGATCTGCGCCAACTGAAGCGCGACTCCGACAGATACAATTTTCTTTTTGCGTTTTATAACGTAATATAAGTAGATATAGTTTGCACACCTTGAACAAACAAACCAATGCGAAGGTAACATATATAACTAGACAGAGGTTAAACAACAGGCGGTCTTAAGATTCGGTCGTGAGATTTTAAAAATGAGAATGTTTGAATAGCTTTTTTCAAGTAACATTTTTAGTCAAATAACTGTTGGTTTTGCTATCGATAAAAATATCGAGCCATACCACAACACTATTTACATTAACATGTCAAAATTACCTGACACGGTCGATTTCTATGAAAATGACAGCCAAGGCCGCCTCTATCTCTAAGGTTACACACTAAAGAGGTCCGTGCTCTGTGGTTAGGCGTAATAGTTAGGTACTCTGATGATAAGCGAATTAGTTTGGTTAATTTTTTTTTTTTATATCGAGCTATCTAATCTGTCAATTGCGTGACTGACAGGGGTACCTAAAACACCCTAATTTGAGTTGTGGTGCCAAAGTATACTTGTCTATACTCGTAGGTGCATTGCAAAAAGGGTTTTTTATTTTATTTATTTTATGCTGTGACGACGTAGGCCGCGTCTCTGCTCTCGGCTAGTCTGTGGTCATGATGTCATGTCAAATAACAAAAAAGATGCTGTGTGCTTGAAGTAGGTTAGTTGTAACCTATTTTTTATTTATTGCTCTCGACTGTACATACTTTATGTCTACCGCTGGCGCTGTGGTGTCGTAGAAAAAGTATTCTGTGCAACGGTGTCTCATTTTGTAACTTCGACCCTCGAATTTATAAGAACCCTTATTATGTACCTACCTGTAGCAAAAACTACTATTTCATCACACTTGTTCGGTAAGTGTGCCAATGCGCCAGCATAACTCACCCGGTACTTTGTCACTCAGGTGTTCGAGTTTAAGTCACCCCTGATTTTGAGAAATGATTTAGACCATTTTATAGTAGTTTTGTGAAAATATATTGTTTTATTTACTTTTTTTGCCTCACATGTGTGATGAAAAACATTGTGTGTGCCACGGGCGGTAAAAGAAATTATGAACTCGTGTCAAGTAAAGCCCGCGACTTCGGCTTGGGCTTTCCTTTCTTTCACACTCATTCACAATTTCTTATTTACCGCCCTTAATACACATTGTGCTGTTTCAGAGTAGTTCAATATTTTGTTTTGACTATATTCTTTTGAATTTAATCTACTTTACCTTACCTAAAGAAGTATGTAAGGTAGAGTAGATCAGACTACTGCTGCGCCAGTTAAAATACCAGAGCTTAGGATTAGGATGAGATTAATAGAACATCCAAATGAATGAAGGCCGAATTGAGCCTACTTACAGGTTATCAAATATAAGAAAACAAAATTACAATAATAACGAATAATAATTGTTCAAGCGCGAAATGGATTCGATATTTCCTAGTATTTTATTATGAAATTATTTTTAATGTAGTTAGGTAGGTAGGTATCTAAATGTTATCTAAGTATTAGGTAGGTACATACTCATCTGAAGTATGTTCCATCTTTAAGTATCTAGGAAGGTTACCCGGAAACGGACCACTAATGTGTTGTAGTAAAAACTGGTAGAGTCGACTTTGCTGGACTAAGTCCATAGTATGGCAACACCAATTTCATTTATTAGCAATTTTACCTACTGTCAAATTCGCATAAATTGCTTGACCTCATATTTCGTATCAACAACTAAATTAGCATTAAGCGAACACTAGTTATAACTCGTGACATTGCTCGCGGAGAAATTGCACTTCTATTAAACAAAACCATTTTCTCCACACACCATTTTGTTCATTTTAATATGCAGGTAAAATTAGAGAAATGTAGCGATTGAATAACATTTATCCAGGTGCTAGGAAAAACCCGGATTGCTGGATGTGGTAAGTAAAGCCTAGATACCTAGTTAGTTACCTTTATTACTCGACTCTGTACACATTCCATTCGAGGGCCTTGTAATGTTCTATACGTACTTACATAAATATTTTGAAGTGTAGGTATTATAAACAGCGAGGGAAAAAGATATTTGCTAAGCTTGCAGGATACTAACAACTTTCTTCGTATTTTGCAAAGTATATGGAATATTGAGATATTCCTTAAATAACAAAATAAGTAGGTAGATAAGTACCTAAATAGTTTCAAATCATTTCCACCAACAAGTGAATTTTATATATTCTTTTACGCTCTAATAACTAAGGACAGGCCGTGAAAAAATAAACATCATAGACGCGTTTTTTAAATCGCCTCTCCACAACGATATTCTTATTGGCTATTTGGTTTATCCTTTCGACAGAAGAAAAGACTGTTGCGTTACAAACGACCGCATTTTTCATCAAACAAGTTGGTATAGCAAATGGGTGCCAAACAAAACAGCAATTAGTATAATCAATGAATTTTAAAACGAAAACGTGCCCACGCGCAATCCTGCCTCGCTGTCATTGGCTAGCCTAATCTAGGCCATTGAAATCACGCGCTCGTATTGGTCGGTTCATTTTTACAAGTATTTGGCAACGCTTCAAGGGGTGGAGCATGAGACTGGAAAATAAGACTGGTTTAATTTGAAACAAACGAGCTGTCATCTGTCAGCTTGACTGTTATAATTATTGACAGTGCTATTTGGGTCAGCCATTACTTAACACTGTGATTAATGAAGCGATATTATTATTTTCATTGTTTATATATAGGAAATGAGTATAATGTGAAGAATAAAATCATTAAATACACTTATTTGGAATCAAAAATGTTTAATCTTCAGGCGTAGTTTGTACCTTACCTACCTCGTGAGCCACAATAAATAGTACCTATCTACCTATGGCACAATCAGAAATATCAGTTCTGGCAACAACAATTACATTAAGAACATGCAAAGGAACCTCTATCTTCTATTAAATAACTTTTAATTTAATAGCAACTAATTAAGGCGGACTAAAGCGGCGACACGACCGGCGCGCGCGCACCTTTTACAGATAAGATAACGATCAAATAAGGTTGGAATCACGCGATTTTGTCCAACCTTTTAGTGCCGATAAAAAAATTATACCCGCCTGCCTGTTTCTTATTTTTTTATATGTAAAAAAGTGTGGTTCGCATCTAAAGGTAAAGATCTAGTAGGTAGGTATCCTAAACATTTAAATGAAATTATATGATAATAGGAAATGATGCAAAATATACCTATATTTGTGTAATAGGTATTTAGATGACTACGATGACCCAAAATGAACAGTTATTTTATTTTATACCTACCTACTCACTAGCAAATACGCGGGAATAGCTAGTTAGCTACTTGCTTAATTTTAAATATCGAACGTAGGCACGTGCTTTTAAAAGAAAACAAAATGAAAAGTAATAACTTGGCTGTTAGTATATTGTGTAACAGGTGATGAGTATAGGTATTTTCAAAAAGGCAAATTATCTATGAAAACCATACAAAAGAAGCGAACCTCCTCCATTGAGTGGTTCCAATGCATATTTCAGTCATCAGAACATAAATTATCATGAACAGGAAATTAGTTACTAATACGTAAAGTGTACGGTCTACTGTACTTTAGGTTGTCCCGTATACATATAAGTATAACTAAATATACATATGTTATAGTCTTCCTTGTCTACAAACATTTCCTACATTTCCCCATTCAGAAAACCTTTTTATCTTACCCCGCACGTAGGTACCTTATGGAATATAGATATTACCTGTGTATGTAGGTAGGTATATAAAATACGTGAACTATGATTATTTACACAATTTACGTCTACCAAATATAATAAAATAATGTAGGTCTAGGTAGCTAATTACCCATACACAATTGAAGGGACATAGATAATATGTATTTTATTTTACAAGGCATCAAGACGCCATATCCGAGTGGGATCCCGTTTCCAAAAAGGTTTAACTGAGCTTAATTTTAGTAACCATGAAGCCTTTAAGGTTTCGAAGCACGCCTCCTTATATGAGGCGCGGGTGGGACCAATTAAGCGTAAGGCGGTGTAGGATCAATTAAGGCGCGTGTCGGTGCATTTTTATGTAAATGCACTGCGCCGGTGGTCCGCTCGCGCGCAGGTTTCTGAGCCACGTGCGACGCATGCAATAGACGTTATAAAAATATCATACAACCTACGTAAGAACCTACATAGAATTGTGTTTAAGTATAGCAAATTCAAATTCTGTTCTAGTTTTCCATTGCTTATTTTGTATCAACAGCAAAAAAATCTAAGGCATCTGAAATCAGTGATGATTCTAGTTAGGTTTATTTAGATTTCAATATTGCTGTAAGTAAATAAAATCACGTCCGATTATAATTTTATATTGTATTAGGTGATACTGGTGATGTGGTGGTAGGAGTAGTTACCAGTAAAAATATCTTCAATGCAGGCATTACCTACATATTTAAGTGCATTAGCTTATCATACCTACACATAACTTCACATAAGTCACACGTCTAAGTGAAAATTCGGTACTTAAGTAGGTTATCTAATATCTACGCGGTCAAAGCAAAGCAGCTCAATAGAAATCGAGACAAATTTGGCTTATCGATCCGGTTGTCCGGAATCTCGGGCTTATGAACAATGAAATATAACTACAGGAATCTATCTCTATTTCCTCAATCAGCCTTAGGCTACCCCGTGCTGTCCTAACCTTAACCACACAATCGTGCTAGTGAGTACTATACTCGTATTTGTCTCCAAACCTCAGTTATGGGAAACAGCTACTGACGACCGCAAACAGTTCAATCAAGCACGGTAGTTCGAGATAGGTAGGTATTATACTACACATTCCCATCATCGTGAGGTTACTGGCTATAGGTGTTTCTACTACACCCAATTTTATGTATTTTATGACATGCTAAACCATTTATATTTAAGCCAGCAAGTAAATACATACTTAGATTACATGGGTAATTTCTTGAAAGTGATTTGCCAGGAAAGGGTATTGTACACTGTGGCCAAAGCCCTATTTGATAATTTCTCAATAAAATTGTACAAAATTATTAGCGCTGAATAAGCAAGTTACCGTTTTCATATTTTTTACCAAATTATATTATAATACGAAATAGAACTATTGATTGTTTATTTGCAATTATAGCTTTGTAGATTGTTGATATTGGTGATTATATGAAATAATAGACAAAAATATTAATATTCAATGAATTATATAGAAATCACAGAATGGGAAACATAAACAGCCAATTAACGATTTGTTTTAGTTGTACTAACATTTAGAGAACTTCATCATTTAAAATTTGTTTTGGCTTGAATTTAGGTTGTAATTAATTTATTAACCCTTCGGTAAACCGGAGTCGATATCAACTGATGACCGATAATGGCTATGTAAATGTAACTACTGTCACATTATGTAGATATGACTTTGTTATGTAGAGTAGAAGGCGTGTTGTATGTGTTTTCAGATATTCCCTCCAGCGAAATCAACATGTAACAATTTAAATAACATCATATTGTAGAATAATAATAGTCACAATTTAAATTAATGATCTGAAAATAATTACACGGGGCTTAAATCAACACCCGCAAAGATGTAAATTAAATGTGCAATTTATATAATCTATAAGTTCTATAAAAAGCCCTGAAATATGCATTTGCTATCAAATGAATAGGTATAGAAAGTGAAAATCATAATAAATCTGAAAAATTATAATTTATTAGCTAACTACCTACAGCTGAAAAATGGCGACTTTCGCCATTGTTGGGCGTGTCTTGGCGGCTTTTTACTTTAAACAATTTGGCGTAATTGTATACATGACCAATAAATCCACCTATACCGTCGTAAAGAATGCTTATCGGCGCCCCGGTATTGGTCTAAACATTAACAACAAGTAACGCGGCGGCACATAAAAGCGGGCGGTTTCTTTGAAGTTGTCCCGCGCGTGACCACTGTAATGAGGACTACTTTTTAAATGACTTTACTTCTTCAGCAACTCTACTTCTACAAACAGCTTTAAATGGTATCAACAAGGTTCATTTTCTGAGACTACCAATACGGGAGTTAGTATTTTTGAGAATTCATTTGTATGTTGTCTATATGTAATAGTTTTATTGGTCGAGCAAACTACCACAATGATAATAAATGTATTATAATAGACTGTAATTTGACCTCCCCCTCTCCACCCTCCCCCTACGGTAGCAACATACCTATTTTACATTAATGATTTATTGCTCAATAACTATGTAATGACATGTAAATATCACAATAATCATAGTAGGTACCTAATATAAAAGGTACTTAATACAAAGAAAGATAACATGAAAAATAGCAAACTATCCTATTATTATAGGTAAAAATAAGTAGCGTGATATTACCTATTTGTAAACTCTAAGTCCAAATATTAGCTACCATCAACAAGTATATTTAAACATTTTACGCATTAGTACCGAAGTTTGTTATTTATTGTTACCTATATAATTATGTGTAGTTGGCAAGTGTAATGTGTTTCAATAGCTTTCAAGAATATTCAATAAAAATTTCACGTCTAGTCATAATTTGAAATTGAAATACTTTATTCCTTCTAAGTAGATAGATATGTATTGCCTTTAATCAAATAAAAAATAAACTGTTAAATGCAACTTGCGTTAAATTATCCAACTACCTACAATATAGTTTAAAAACTAAATCGAATATCTTCAATCAGTGGCCTATACCACAAAACTTTACAAGCGTAGAATTCTACAAAATTGTGTCAATTCCCATACAAAAAGTTGACAATTTTGTACAATTGAACGCTTGTAAAGTTTTGTGGTATAGGGGCCAGGTGTACCAATAATATGTAAGTATTAGGTTTTTATTTTACTAGGTAAATGGCACAGTCCTTCAGCAAAATCTCCTCATATATTACATATTAATTAACCTTAAACAGACCAAAACCTTAAATAGGTACATAATTACGAGCATGAGCACCATAGTTATAGTACAGGCGGGCTACCACGATCGACTTTATCTGAATCGCATTAAAAAGATCATGGTAGCCCTCCTGGGGGGTTACCATGACGTACTAATGCGGTTCATTTTAGTTCGAGAGAAAGGGGTAAAGCTATACGAGTCGTATATCACCGTCCCTTTCCCTGAACCTAAACTGAATCACATTAATACGTCATGGTAACCCCCTGGACTTTAGTGGGTATAGTCCATTTCAAATACGAAGTCCCAATGCGACTCGAAACTTTTGTCATTTAATTGGTACACTACAAATTGGCACGTGTCGTACACCGATGTATGCATAAAATATCACGCCACAAAAGGGTCTGGCCAGGTATCTTTTGCTATCACTGATCCTATTGTTGACGCCTAATGACTTTGTCAATTGGAATCGGGCCTTCGTATTTGAAATGGACTTTACCTATTAGTTGAGTAGTTTTAGTAGTTTTAGTTCTAGTAGTAGCCACGACTAATTAATTTAGGATTTTGATGTCAAAGATTATCTATCACCACTAACATGTAACATTATGTTGAGTAGCTAAACACAGTGCGTTTAATACGGTACACCGCACTTCAATCACGAGGTTGCGGTTTGACTGTTACAAACACTAACTACGTCTACATACAGTGTGTCTAAATACTTGTAGCAACCAATACGTAAGTAATTAGTGCATAATCCACATAGTTGCATGTATTATCCGACAATCAGATATCTATACTTAGGTCATTTTAGTTTGGAGTTTTCAGCGTAAATGACTACGAAAGTATTCGATAATTAAATTGGTTGCTAAATAAATTTCCAAAAAATATAAAATTTGCTATTATACTTAATAATGATTTATTTGAATACCTATTAGAGTATGGTTTGAACATTTTTCTTAAACAGTCTAAAAGCAAGACCTGACCATATAGACGTATGAATAACACGCAATAAGCGTTATGTTATAACACACATAAAAGACGTGGACCAAAGTATCCCGCTTAACATTTATCATATACCTACTTAAATTATACACGTATAGTTTTGTTACGTGTAACAAAAAAAAACTTTGAGGTAAGTACAGTTTTATTATAATTGAACTGAAATGATAAATAAAAACTGGCTAATGTTTAAGTTACAGTACCTACGAGTAACTATAACGTTATATCATTAAAACAATTAGTTCATCATGAAAGTATAAATGTAAAGTTATCAGCAGTTTTGTAAGCTATAGGTATGCTGTGTGATACCAGTATATTCGATGATGGACCTAGTAAAAAAAACATCTATTATGACTTTATCTCACTTTTTCACACAATTTTATGCAGCTTGGCAGAGCTGCTCAAGCGGCGCAAATATACAACTATAGGCAATGGTTTCATATTTGAGCCGTTTGCAGTAGAGATCTTAGGACCCTGGGGGGATAGCGCCCACAGGGTCTTCAGAGGCATAAGCTGTACGATCTGACGCGTGACCAGAAGGCTGGTCCATACTAGCACAGCGGATCAGCATTGCCATTCAACGTGGCAATGCTGCCAGCCTTCTGGGGATGCTACCGATTAACAGTGATCTGGGGCAAAAATTTTATTTATAATTTAGTAGTACAAAATTTTCGTAATTTTATTTTAAGATCTAATTTATTGTTTCTGTACAGGTAATATTGTTTATAGTTTTCTAAATAAACATTTTTATTTTATGCAAGGATTGGATGAGAATTGCAACATTTAGAGGAAAACAATCATACGAGTAAAGAGTTATGAAGCCATGTTTTCCTATTTTGTTACTTAATAAAAACTACACTACAAAATATGTAAGCTACCTGCATATATACCTACCTACATTTTAATAACCTGTATACTGTATCTTTGTTTTATAAAATCAAAGTCGCACACATAATATTCACGAAAGTCAGTTATATATGTTGTATTAAATACAGGTATGCGAGGTATGATTAACTGACTTGAATTTTTTTTAATTGATTAAAAACATATCCACACTGCACCATTTTGTAACTTTATCACCCTATTAAGTTACCTACATATTTATAACAAGTAAGTACTTCATATACGTAAAAAAATCTATTTTATTCTACATTTTAGTATTTGTTGTTACCTATAGCGGCAACAGAAATACAGCGTCTGTGATAATTTCAATTGTCCAACTATTACGGTTCACGAGATACAGCCTGATGACAGACAGCGGAGCCTTAGTAATAGGATTCTGTTGTACAGTTTGGGCAAGGAACCCCAAAATCTAGACATATGGATTCACCTAGTCAAATAAAATTAATGACAGCATGGATCTACGAACAAATAAAACCAAAATTGAAAAAAACTGCTATTAGTATGGGTCAATCTCATGCCATTTATATTGACGACTGACCAAACACAGATTGAAAGATGTAATTTCTGTGCATAGATGCTTTTATTTTCTCCCACAGTATGTTAATAGAAAACAAGGTACCTACTTACACGTAGGTAGCTTTTGCTGTAATATTACTGAGAATTTTCATGTCATAACTACATGAGACATAGAATTCAGTACTTAAATAAACCTCTAACCCATCTTCTTGAAATCTATACTATATTTTCGCCGATGACATTCTCAATTTGGTACCTCAACTGAATTGAGAACGTCATCGGCGAAAATAAAAATAAGACAAGCAATATTCAATTTTGCAACTGTCGAGAAGCACGTTGCCTGACATGAGCAACGTGCCTGAGTCAGCGGCAGCGGCCATCAATGCGTGGTTGAGCGTTACTTCTCACTTAGGATCACGATCTCTCTCAAGGCTCAACTCAATACAGATCCTTTAGTTTCCTGCGCTACGGTTTAAATACTAGTGGAATCGTGGTCCTAAGTGAGAAAAACTCAACAGGAAATGCGAACAATTTGTATTAATTTTTATTCCTAACGTGAAATTCAAGTCAACTGATTGCCAAGGATCTATCAAAAGGTCGTAAGTTCTCATGCCCATAGTGCCAAGAAGATTATTTTATCTACGCGTAATTTAATTCTGCAACAGCGGTAGCAGCAATGCACGGCCTAACATTTTTGTGGTTATTGATTTTGTTTATCGAAGTGACAATACATCATAAAGAATATAATATGTAGAAGAAATACAAATTCAAATGTTATTAGCCAGTGAGTAAGTAATAAACAACATTATGTTGCACTTCAATAAACAAAGTCAATAACAACATTTTTAGGGTTCCGTAGCCAAAATGGCAAAAACGGAACCCTTATAGATTCGTCATGTCCGTCTGTCCGTCTGTCCGTCTGTCCGTCTGTCACAGCCGATTTACTCGGAAACTATAAATGCTACAGTAACGAAATTTGGTGAGAATATGTGTTGTATAAACCGCTACAGGATTATGATACTAAATTGTAAAAAAAACCATTGGGGTGGGGGCCCTCCATACATGTAACTGAGGGATAGAATTTTTTTTTTAGTTTTACATAAGCGTGTGGGGTATTAATAGAAAGGTCTTTGAAAATGATATAAAGGTTTATACGTCATATTTTTATTTAAGCAAATCGTTTTCGAGATATCAGCTCTCAAAGTCTGAAAAATGTGTCCCCCCCCTCTATTTTTTAAACTACGCGATATAAAATTCTGAAAAAAATATATGTTATGCACATTAATAAACTCTATCAACGATTTTTAGTTTGATTAAATTATCTCCTATAGTTTTTGAGGTAGGTTGATTTAACTGTATTTTTTTAAGAATAAATTGATATTGGTACGGAACCCTTTGCGCGCGAGTCCGACTCGCACTTGGCCGGTTTTTTTTACTACGGATCACGATCTCACTCAACTCAATCAATACAGATCCTCCAGGTTGCTTCACTACGGGTAACACTTTCGACTTCTTTTTTCATTTTGCATTTTTAGGGTTCCGAATTAAACAGGTACCTACACAAGGAATAAGTACCAATTTCGTGCGACTATCTGCCCGTCTGATCATAAAATATCTCAAAAACCACTGCAACTATCGATTTAAAATATAGGAGAGATTCTGAATAACGCCGCAATATTATACATGTAGTTTTATTTTTAAGTACGGAAAATTCCCTATAAGAAGAAAAGAAGAGATGGCACAACTTCAAATTCCAGCTACTAGATCAAGTGAAATATCATTTAAGAGCTCCAATTGGATATTCTAAAATATATTTATTACTTTACTATCATACAGAAAATATTTTAAGATTATATTGGGTCATATACATTCGCCTAATAAACAAGTTGACATAACACCGAAAATCGTGGCCCACGAGCACGACTGTCTACACTTGCCTAGCCCAGACTGTAAATGCGCTTGTCTTGAAACTGTAAAAGAACATACCTACCTTGGATTAAAAATAGACCACAAATTTAACTGGGGCCACACATCGACTACGTATGTAACAAACTTAGATCGATATTATCACAACTGTGTATACTTAAAAATAAGGTTCCATATAATACACTTAGACTCCTGTATATGTCCATGGCAGATTCAGTTATAAGCTACGGTCTAGAAAGCTATGGACGATCCTATAAAAACATATCTCAATAATATATACAACTTTCAATTACGTCTATTAAAGACAATTGTACCTATTAAAATTAAATACCTAAACAGGAATAATTACGAAAAATTATTTGACTACTGTAAAGTTCTTACTGTGTTCTAAAAGATAGATTTAGCAATAGTTACACAATATTATAACAATATAATAGAACTAAATAAAAAATCACGACCTAAGCGGTTACGGAACCTTTCTAACCTCCCAACATTTATTGTCCCAAATACCAACAATGTATAATTGTATACGGTAAGAGAATATGGAAATGTTTCCTACCGCATGTCTTGAATAAGTTCCCGGACACATTAGTAAAATCAATCGAGGGTCGAACCAGTAGTCAAGCGAGGAACATGATAAAAAAATACATGTTAAAGCAAGCAAACAGGCATTTGCAAAGTGCAAATACAACTGCAAGTACCTAAATTAAGTCCATATAAGCAATGTATAATAAAATAATAATAATAAATTTAAGATGACTCCTTAACTCACAAAATCTTTTTTATTTAAGATTAGCAGTTAAGTACCTAATGATTGATGTAATGATTTTGTTTTTATGAAATAAACAGATAATTTTTTTTTTCATTAGTTACCTATGAAATTGACGTTTTTGTTCATAGACTTTAGTTAGTCCCTAATTTTATTATCTAAAGAGTAACTTCGGTTCATATGTTTCAAATAGATATACATAAATGTATGACAGTACGAGTACCTTGTTTCATGAAATAGAAATATACAAAACACGCCTTTAAATATTAGTGGCAAAATTTGGTTTATTTTGATTTTGATATCAAAAAATATACACAAAATAAATTGTATTAAAAATAGTCTTTTCACAAAATTCCACATACAAAACGCCAATTTCATAGGTAATGACCTAATATTAAGATAATTATTTCGTAAGTTAAAGGATGCTTGTTTCAGTAGTTCTTTATTTCTGAGTGAGTTTAATAAAACGTCCCACTTTGTCGTTTGCCATAAAGCCGCTTTGTCAGTTTATTCATATGAAGATACAAGGAAATTTCGTCTTAACGGTAAGCGACAAAGTGGGACGTTTTTACTAAAAACTAACACATTTTTTAGTTTAATGTGGGTGAGTAATAAGAGTTTTATGGTAATCTCAAGCTAGCTTTATATTATTTCGCTGGAACGAATGATATTAGCATGTATTACCTACTTACCATATTTTTGGATACTACAAATGAATCGCGTCCCAACAATTAACCCAAGTAACATGGGCCTGAAGGCTTAAAACGAATTTATCTAATGATAGTCTATTCGCAGTTTATTTTTAGATAAGGGCTTTCTATAAATGGTTTCTATGAAGAAAAAGTATCCTTATAGTGTATCTTTTCTCATACTTGATTTTTTTTAGATGATTTGATCTATAGAACACGTATTTTAAGTACATTTCTAGGTATGACGATTATCTTAGGACATATTGTTCTATAAATAGTTAATAAAGCCTAAAGGTACCTATTTTCCAGTATTTTATTAGATAAGATGGTAAATGTTAAGATTTAACTTTCTACAGATATTCCGTATTAGCTAGTGGTACTCCTTATGTTTGTTTATAAAAAGACTAAAGTCTACATAAACTACTTTTGTAGATATCTTTCAGTAAGTCTAATAATATGTTAGTGAAATAGTGGTTCCAGTGTTTATTTGCTTAAAGATAATGTAAATAAGTGCAATTTAACTAGTTCAGCTGGCTTTATGCAATGGAGACAGTAAAACAAATTAAAAGATCTGGTGGCTTTCGTCGGAGAGTCAGCAAATATTTAAAAATAGAAGAAAATACAGAGAAAGAGCAAAAGGAGTTCCGATTCTGATTTGCGACTCAGGAATTAAGCGGGTAAGATTATTAAAATAATAAATAAAGATTAGACAATAATTTTAATTACGAAATGGTTCCATCTACCTATAAATAAATAAACAATGCGTGTCAAATGTTCATTCTTAGAAATCGGGGAAACTTTATACAGATAGGTACGAATATGATAATTTAGATATATCTATCTACCTAATTTAATACGGTCCACAAAAAATAAACTTTTGCCCTCTTCAAATACACTGATAAAACTAAACATAACACGATAAAACTGCTACAAATCAGCCGCGTGAACCGTGGATACACCAAACAATTCAACATGTCAAGACGTGCGTCTCGCGACTACTCCGCATGCGCGCAAAAATCTTTAAGAAGGTAACTTCTTGAATTCGTTCTGCATTAATCCATCCAAAATGATACACAACGCACTCAAAATGCCAGTTCTCTGATTGATGTCTAGAAATACTGTGAGAAGTTAAAACAGTATACAAAAATGGCAGTTTATAGGTAATCTTAAACCACTCATAAACCAGTTTATTCTCGACTAGGAAGTTTGGTTTGCAACAAGTAAAAATAGTCTTGTCATTTACTAGAGCTATACTACAGATTATTCTTTAGAAGGTTTGTTTTAAAGAAATCATTTTTCTAGACAAGTTTAACTAGACGCCATTTTTACTGCCTAATATTTTGTGAAATTATTGTAGCGAACTATTTTTTGGCTTGTTTTTGTACTTTTATGAATATATTCTCTGTAACAAATCGTCCTATACTTTTTAATATACTATATTATGAATGAAACAAATGGCTTAAACATATAAACACAACAATATTTTTTTAATATTTTTTATATTTGGTTAATATTTTATTAAATACTACATTTCAAGCGGGCGCTCTTATTTAAAGAGAGTTTTACACAAATTCAGCGACAGACTTTCATCCGCACCAAGTTTTGCAAGTTTAAGTATCAGTATTAACCGATGAAAACTAGGCGCATGAAATAAGAAGTTAGAAATTTGTCACGCC
>JALPQI010009596.1:0-42794 GCA_025490895.1 Thaumatotibia leucotreta
AGCATTTGTCTCTGTCAATGAAAAAAATAATTTAAAATTGCTCGATAACATGCCTATTTATATAAATATGAATGGAAAAAATACCTCGCCTCTTAATATCAGATAAATCATGGCTTCCGATTTGAAGCAAATACGAATAAATTACTAAACGGTTTTAAACAAATCTATGAAGAACTGTCGTTATCCAGTTTCCTTTAGGAACAACGACATCTAGCGTCTAATAATGGCCGATGACTAATCCTTAATTCTCGTAGACGAAGAAATTTTTATTATTTCAATTAGTTTTGACACACTGAAATTTTGACGCAACAAAGATTCGTATTTGACTGACATATCATCGGGGAAGATCGGTCATGTCGCGATCGTGCCTACTAACGAAAAATACCGAACTCATAATATTACACGACCAAATTGCATCCATTGCCAAGTGGCTCAACATTCCCATGTGGTGACTGTACCTAAATATAATATGATTTAATTTTGTCTCACAATTTCATCTGAAGTATTTTAACAAATAAAATGTTAATATTCTTTACCTTTTCACTGATACAGAAAAACACTTCAAGCTGGGCGTTTCGCTTAAATTTTATAATTAGCTCAACATTGATGTCCGTTTTCTATCTACATACAGAGTAAAGACAGAAAAAACAATAAAATCGTGATCTGTGTTACCATGGTTCCGGAAGACAACCAATACCTAATTAACAATTCGGCTAACATGTCTTCCTTACACATAGTTGCATAGCAATATTGAAAAGTTTTGCATAGTACATTAAAATAGTAACCCCTGATACCTATTGCCGAACTAGGAAATACATGAGACAATTTGAATACAATACTCATGAAGGCAGTATCATTCTCTCACAAATATTTATGACCATGCGTGGTAAAAGGAATCATAAAGCGTCCGCCACTTAAGCTCTTTTTGACGTCTTTATAGTACAAATACGAGGTTTTTCGACTTAAGTGCCAGTTTCGCTTGGATCACTATTATTGTTTAATTATTACGTTTTGCCTCGTTGTTAGAGTCATTGCACACTGGTAGACATATTCACAAGTTTCTTAATTTAAAATGCTATGTAATCGTTTTATGCAATCTACGGAATTTACGTTTTTTGCGTAGTTTGTGTGGGATTTTATCGGTGTCAAGTTGTTACGTCTTGTTAAATAGTTGATTTGTAATTAATTATCGATATTTAATTAAGCATCAAAATGCTCGTACAGGATACGCTGTTGCTAATTGTTTTTTATTACACTTCCTTTTAAATCTAATACATGTATCGAATATGTAAATAAGACATGATATTTGATACATTTATATACAAAATAAGTAAAATATTTACGCACGATAGTATCTAAGCGACGAATGCCAATATATTAAGGAAATAACCTGGCACTTGTTGCAACTATCAATTTAACAGGAGCCTTGTAACGCGAACACAAAAGGGACGTTTTAATTCATTAATTTAAACGACTCATCCGGTACTTTAATATGCTATAAGTGCATTAAAAGCAGGTCCACTTGACCTCAGGCACCCGTTCATTATGTCACGTCAGACCCAAGATAACTTGAAAGAATCAAGATCATAATAACCCAAGAAAATGTACAGTCAAGGTCAAAGATAACGATACACGCAAAAGCCAAAAAATATGTACACACGACCTTATCGTAATGGCTATAGAGCTTTTTATACATAAAATTGGCATTTTATACGCATCGATATCTTTGAACTTGACTGTACCTGAATTAATAACAGTAATTATTAACCATTCCTTGCCTGTCTGTTTTTGCTGGCCAAATACGGGAAGCGGGAGTGGTTATGGCACTTTTGATTGTTTTTAGCGCCTTACTTGGTATAAAATTTGTTAATTATCAATCAAGTCAACAGTGTGCGAAGATTGTAAATTCCGAATTTCTTACAATCATGGATATAAATCGGGTAATAACAGCCGCACGTGATCAAGTCCTCGTCACTACCAACCCCAGTATTATACTGAGCTTTAAAGTAGCTAGTACTTTTTTGATAAGATTATTTATTGAATTGGAATTCTGAAATCCTTGTGATACGAGAAAATATTTCAAAATGCAGCATTTATCGTATAACTGTGCTTATACTTTCGTCAGCCTCCGTAGCCTAGTTGGTAGTGACCCTGCCTACGAAGCTGAAGGTTCCGGGTTCGAATCCCGGCGAGGGCACTATTTGTGTATTTATTTATCACAAATATTTGTTCCCTGGTCATGGCTGTCTATGTATTAAAGTATCTATATGTATCTATCTGTTATATATGTCGTCGCCTAGTACCCAAATCACAAGCCTTAATTGAGCTTACCGTGGGGTTACCTATTTGTGAAAGATGTCCCGAGATATTCATTTATTTATTTATTTACACCTGGAGGCTACCATGATCTCTTAAATATGCGATTCAGTTTAGGGTCGGCTTCTCAGTTTTAGACATTTATTCTATGGCACTGACACATCACGATTCAGATTAGGTCCCAATCCCAAACTGAATCACATCAGTAGGTCGAGGTAGCCCCTATACAGTAAACCTGTTGTGTGCCTGATATAATCAGAGATCGGACAAATGTGCGTCATTGTTCGAAATAATATGGACATGACTCCAAAGTTGATTGAATAATTATATCATTTAGGGCTGATTTTTCAATCCTCAGTTAAAAGTATCCGTCAGTTAAAAGTATTACCATCCTTATCGCTGGTCATCAGTCAAAAAAGGATAGAGCTAACATTTATTTGACAGTTACTGTTAACTGGGGATTGAAAAATCCGTACTTAATCATTTTCAGAAAATTACCTATTTGACACAGGTAACTATGAAAACCTTTTGTAAATAGTCACCTTAAAGCTTCGAAATCAAATTTCAATAAATTATTCGTTTAATTATTCAATTACTCAGCTCAAGTGGCTTCCCATTCGTCTTCGTCGTAACGCTCACGTTTTATCTCTGTTATACAACATTTTATTTAATACTGCTACTCCCCGCTACCTCAAAGATCGCTTCAGTTTTTTAAAATCCGTTAGAGCTTCTCAAAAGTATCTTCTTAACGTTCCATCTTCTTCTTCAAAATTTTACAATAGTTCTTTTACGTTCCAGGCTATTAGACTTTGGAATTCCCTTCCTGTTGACATAAGGCGAGCTCAATCTCTTGCCATCTTCAAGGCGCATCTTAAGGAACACTATCTGACTCTCCCATGATATGCTATTGTTGTAATTCCATCCTGTCATCTATAAATATCTATTTATATTAGTATATGTACGTTTATTATATTTACTTATATGACATGTGTATATTTATTAACGTGTCGTAATTGATAAACTTGTTTATTTATTTTCCTTATTTCATGTCTTGCATCACCTACTGTTTTTTTACTGGTTGCATTGTTTCATTGCCCAAAGGTTGTCTGGAAGAGATCGCTCTTTAGCGATAAGACCGCCTGTTGTGTTACCTCTACCCTTAAGATTCGAATTTTTTGTTATCTTCTTTTTTATGTTACGAGGTGTGCAATAAAGAGTATTGTATTGTATTGTAATCAAATTCGGAGTCATATCCATATTATTGCGAACAATGACGCACATTTATTTTATCCGATCTCTGAGTATAATACGCTGCAATTTGAAATAATGCAGTACCAGGGCTTAGTACTGATTAAAAATAGTAGATACCTAATTGCCCGGCGAGTTAGTTATAATAAATTTTGAACACCGTTGTGCAAGCACCTTAACACTGTGGCTTTGCACCATTCACAAATAAGTACAATAACATGATAATTACAAAGATTTACTACTCTAAACATAACTAATCCGATTTAGGGCTGGATTAGATTTCTATAGATCATGATCACGATCTGGTCACAGATATGTTTAAGATAGAACTGTAAAGAAATGTCACAATGAATAATCTAATTATGTAGGTAGGTACCTACATGTACAATTTGTACATGTGAACTTTGACGACGTTATTTTGGTCCAGATATTTAAATTTAATTAAATATCTGGAACACAATTATTATTAAATTCATTTGTGAATCTAATTTATTACAGAATTTTTGAGTATGACTACGAGTATATCTTTCATACCGGTGTCATATTATGTGAAAATTTAATTGAAAGCATTTCAGCCATGAAAGGTTCTGGCGACGCATATTAAATTAATAATACATTTTAACACTGAATACGCAATTACGTAGGTATTATTTTTAATGAAATGAATAGGTACGCTCGTACTTACTTAAAATACAGGCATTAACTGATACTTGAGCCGAAATAATTTTATTATTTCCACGAAGAGGTTAAGGCTTGACCTAGTTTCATTGTTAAATGACGCATTGGTATTTTGCAATCATTAAGAAATAATTCAAGTAAAGTACCTACCGTACCGATACCTCCAGTATTATGGACCTATGCATTTTAAAAAGTTAATCCAAACCATCTAATTGTTAAAAAATGGCTTAGAACAAACTTGTATTCAAAAAAATATTTGTACATTACGATACAAGTGCAAAACAAGTGATTAAGAATTTCCTTTTCGCACGTGTATCGTACGACGTTTTTCAGTACATATGGCCCTCCGAAGATTTTGACCTGACGTAAAATGAACCACTTCTCGCACTAGCGCGTAAAAAAAGCGCAATCTGTACTGAAATAGTACATTTCGATCCAAGTGCAAAAATAAGTTTTTACACGTGTATCTAACGACATTTTTCATAACTAGTGCCTTAAAAAGAGAAATTTACGCACGCGAAGTGTGCACAAAAGTTAACTTTTTCGCACTAGTTAGGAAAAAGTTATAGTTCTCATAGTTAGTTGTTTTTATAAACTTTCTGTTGTATCTTTTTTACTTGACACAGTTTAGAAGGTAATAAAAATGATAAAATCGTTTCTCCAATATGATAATGACGTGTGCAGTAATTAACGACATAAACGCATACGTCTACTCTTATTTCAGTAATATGTAGGTAGGTACGGGTGCGAATTTCGTTTTAAAATGCGCCGAGCAAATAAAGTGTTTTGTTCTAGATATGAATCTATCAGGTGAAATAGGTACCTAGCAGTTGGCACGTGTTAATACTTAATTCAATTTGCAGCGAAGTTTTTTCGATTTCAATACCCGAGGTTCCGCAGTCGAATAATTATATTTACTTAAAAGAAATCCAGCAACGGGAAATATTAGTTAATCTAGTCTGGTCTAAATTTACGTTTCTATATATTATTTGTCAGTGAAAACGGTATTTAAAATGGACTTTATTGAAGAACACAGGTCTACTTTAAGAGTCGTGACAAGGTATGTACCTTTCCGTTTACACTGACAAATATGGGTATTTCTTCTCTTATAATTTTATTATTATTTACTAGGTACTGGCAGTGTAGGATTTGTATGATAACGTAACGTAGGGTACGTAGGGTATGTTATAATATAATATATGTATTAGTTTTTACGGTTAAATGGGAAATAAAATCATAATTCAAAAAACTAAAATTAAAACGTAAAAAGCACTATTTAAGGACATCAATCAAGGTGCTACATATAAATATAAATTTGAATCGTGTTTTGAAGTTCGAATTTGTCCCAACTCACCCTGTTTTTGGTAGCTAGGTACCATAATGTGTTATATATATATCTACACAATAACATGTGTATTTAGGTATGTAAGTCACGTCGTTTGAAATAAAATTCAAAATTTCTAATCTAAAAATTTTTAGAGACCCCTAAAACAGTAAGTCGGTCGTATATCGAGATAAGCCGCCGCATACCGCGGCGGACTAAAACAAAAGAACCGTTTACGTGCCGTTACGTCACTGTTTCGTAAATCCAGTCAAGGTCATTAACGAGCAATTTAATACAATTTGCACTTGCACAAATCGCATTTTAAAACCGAAGTGAATTAAGTCAACAACGTTATTCCATTGCAAATTCAAACTTATCCGATATTAGGTATTCTTCGTTTACTTTGTTTTTCTTAGCATCATGCAATTTTGTACATAAGGGAAATAATCTGGATATGGAATTTAACGTACCTGTATTAGGGGAGCCCAGGATGCGAAATCGGCGGCGGAAAAAGAAAATTAATCGAGCGTGTCATATTTTCAAAGGGCTGTTATGTAAGTGAACGGAAAAAACTCATAGGTGTAGGTGTATATTATAATAATCTGTTGATTTGGATGTGACCAAAATTCGCAGGCATTAAATTGAGGAGCTGAAAAAATAGCATGCGAATAAAAAAATATACTCTTTGAAGTGGTAGGTATTCTTGCCTTTTCGACCAAATTATTATTTGCCAACTATCATTTAGGCGAATTTCTATTTGGTAACTTTTGGAACCAAAGTTGGAACACGATAACATGTGAAAGATACTTAAGTAACGTTAAAGTTGGGAAATGATCTTTCGGCTAAATGAAATTCTGATCCGTGTTGGTTGGGAAGTGATATTCGGCCATAATTAGTGCTGAAATTTCAGGTGGTCAATAACCTTAAATAATACCTTAATCTGACACACGCGACTATTTCAGATGATGCTTTTTTTACTAATTTAATCCTTCATCCGTGACGTGCGGCCACATATACGAGGCTCATACTTGGTGGAGGAATTTATCGGGTAGGTAAAATACAAGGTACCTCCCTGTAAATCCCAAAATCCCCTCTTGGGCTCTCCTGTAACCTCCTGCTGCCCAGAGGCCTATTAAAAGGTCAAACAAATGAAATCCTATTTTCATTTCTGCACTGTTAATTCAAAATTCACTGGGAATTTTTATTGTCTGGGCGGCAGGAGGATAAAAGCAAAACATAACTTTCATAACGAAATTGATCAATGTTTGTTACAAATGATTTGACCCTCTTTCTCAAACAAGAGAGCGAAATATTTTCTTCTCAATTTGCAAGTTATGGTCGAGTTAACCGATCATTTTAAGACGGTTCCGGTTATTAGGTGGTAATTCGGTTTAGCCCTGGAAGTAGTTAATAGCAATGTTTTACACTGCAAGACATGAATATTTTACAATCTAATTGGCAATTACTGTGTCTAATCGAGTTACTTTAGAATGCAGTGCGTTATGCACGAAATATCCTGTTTTTATATTGGTGTATTTAGTAAGTAAAATGTGTTATCTTATTTCCAAATTTTTAATTAAGATGGTTGGCCACTACAATATCAGTAATAAAAATATGTCCAGTGCTTAAAAAAATCAGGGCAAATTCATACCTTATTCTGTTAAAAGTAAGGCGGTCTTTCCTTCTGTAATTTGAATTGACTAGACTAGACATGTTCTTTCCGTGGACCCTTTATATATAGTTACTGACACCTACATAATGTACTTTTAATGACAATTGACTAGGTACATTCATAGGTACCTGTAAATTATTTTAGTATTTTACACAACACTGATATAATAAAGGTACTCGGGGGTCGCTTTTGTAATAATATCCCCGAAAAAAGATGACTTTTCAATGCTTTTTCTACGACAGCTAAATAAGAATGCGAGTGCACAGTGGGTAAGTGTACGCATTTCATCACATATATTTTGGACTGGAATGTCTGTGTGATTGCGTATTCTTATTCAATACGTACGTTTAACCCACGTGGCTGTATGATGTCAGATATGAAGGCTCTAGGAAATCCATGGTAACGAACGTGGACCAGCCACACAACTGTTTGGTGTAAAATAAAATACCTAGCTTATCTACCTAGTACCTACCTACGAATACCTAACGAGACGTTATCTCAATTCCGCCTAGTTAAGCCATTAGTCTTGTTCTTGTAAGTACCTACTAAAAGCACTTAGCGAAACGGAAATTTAGAAATAACATAAGCATTCGATACGGATCTGCGCTGACCAAAACTATTTCGCTAAAAATAGGCACCCGCTTCGATTAGAGTCAGTTCTCTTTCTTTTAGGTACTTACGTGCCACATCAGTTAGAACACAAACTTACAAAAAAAAAGAAACTACTTAGTTGCTTTGCGCGTGCCAATTTTTTTCCTTAGATCAGGGGGGCTACCATGACGTACTAATGCGATTCAGTTTAGGTTCAGTGATATACCTACGACTCGTATAGCCTTGTGCCTTTCTCTCGACCTAAACTGAACCGCATTAGTACGTCGTGAATGGTAACCCTCCAGGTATCAGGTGAGGAGTGTCTTTTCAAAAGGGCTTATTTCCAGTTGTAACTTTTTTTTGGGAAATTGAGAAAAACATAAATCCACGGTTTTCATTTCGATATTATTTCTGTGATTTTGATATAGTCCTTAAGTGAGTTGATATAAATGCTAGGCCACTAAATATATTGCTTTATCAACTTAATTATTAAGTAAATATACCATACATTTTCAGAATTAAGCCCTTTTGATGCGAATCTTTTAGAATTAAGCCGTTTTGTTGAGGACTTGTGAGATTATCCAATAATATAAAATCTGTTTTTCAAGGAAATTTTACAAATCCTTCATTTCTACTAAAAGTACTTAAAAATAAGTTATAATAATAAAATATACACTTCTACATAAAAGCTCGTCTCATTTTCTTGGTATAAGGGAGAAATAGGCCCTTTTGATACGGACTTTGATATTTTAACATTTTGGAGGACAAGAAGAGGCTTATTAGAACTTGAAATTCAAAACATACATGTATTTCTCTACTTTTTGCAAAACTACATTCATAGTTAAAAAATACTTGAAAGTGGAAATAAGCCCTTTTGAAAAGACACTCCTCAGGTATGACGCTCACCCATTTATTAATAAATAATATCCACATGTTAGCATTAAATATAATGATCAACACACTTGCTTTATACGCGCGGTAATGCTTGCTCGCGGGAGCTACCTACAGAACTGTTACTATTCTGTTTTAATTTTTTTTTACTCGCAAGCTTTATTTACGAGTATATTGTCGTTAATCTTTTTTTCCTTGTAATTACATTGAGTAAGTATGTTATTGTGTAACAATGAATCCTGAGCGTAGTGACGACTTCAGAAACTGCGTTATAATTTCATACAAGGTTTTAGGCAAGTAGTAGGTAGTAGAGTTAAACACATCTGTTAATATTCAATACGTTTATGATGAATTGTGACACTTAATACATTTATTGTAATCTATATACAATGGCAAGGTTTGTCTTGGAGTAAATAAAAATAATAATAATTAACTATAACTCCAATAATAGAACTGAGTAGAAGAGTTGAAATAAATAATAATGCTAGTGAAATACGATATGTTGTGGTAGTTACAATGTAAGCTACCATCATAATATTACATAGTTTACAACTATATAAAACACCAACTACCTACCTAAATAAAATATACACTAAAGAAGTTAAGTACTTAAAAATTAAACCATAAACAAATAAACATATTTGAGCATTATTATAAGCACTTTGCAGGATAAAAATGACATTATTTGCAACAACTATATCGTATACTATTTATACAAAATGATACTGTACTAGATATTCAAAAACATAATTTCACTCACAGTGCCTAAGTTATTTCGGTGGGAAATCAAGGGTAGTATACGCCGGTCTCGTACGCGGCACGGGAGGCCTGCGCGGGCGCGGGTGCGTCTTGCCCCCCTCCGCCGGCGCGGGGGCGCCGCCCTCGCCCTCCTCCGGCAAGTACGGCGCTCGAGGACTCAGCACCAGCGCTTTGTACGAAGAATGGGAGTCCGCTATGCTCCTCCCGTCCCCTTCATCTCTCCGAGACATCTCTGAGAAAGGGGACACTGATCTCTTTTCTAACGTACTCGGCCCCGCTACCTCTTCTTTTGGCTTCAACTCATAAGCGTTCTCTTCTTTCCTCTTCGGTTCAACTTCTTTCTTGAACTTGTTCTGACGTTCAATTATTTCAGCCGTAGTCAAATCCGATCCCTGGACGTCTGTTTCTAAAGGCAGCGCCGACAGCCAGGGCCTTGAAGTGTTGCTGTTGCACCATCGCTCTTCATTTTCACTCGTGTCACCCAAAAGGCCAAGCTTTTCCAAGTTTTGCAAAAGGAGATTCTCACTGGAGCTGGCCGCTCTCATTTCAGTTTTTGAATCTTCCGCTAGCAGAAGCTCAGCTAATGGGGGAGCTAGCCCTAAGCCAATATTCCTCTCGTGATATACTTCGGATATAGTAGGAGTCATTTCGCCGCTCATATGTCTAACTTGAGCCATGGAATCTCGACTACTCGTGCCCATCTTAGGTCGTGGCACTCGCTTGGAAGAAGAAGGTTGACTCAATTCCCTCACTTGTTCGGTTTTGTCTTCTTCAGAAGTTCGTCTAGGCTGTGCTGCGGCTAGATCGTAGAAAGCATCAAGGTATCTGGCATGGGAGTGATCAGGCCGTCTTCTAAGGACGGTGTCGTGGCCGGAGCTTTCCCAGTCAGAGTCGTCAGTGGAAGGCGGTCGTCTAGTGTAGAGGGTTCTTATTTTGGTTTGATGTGCGAGGGCTAGGGAGACGTCTCGCTGGGGTGCCGACGGGGCTGGTTGCGGTGCAGCCGGTGGGGACGGCGTGAAGGCTGCGTCACTCTCTCCTCGGTACCTGGGTGGTGGGGGTGCTGGTGGTGGCGCAGTTCTCCCGTCAGGCTC
Organism: Thaumatotibia leucotreta; assembly: GCA_025490895.1. Classification (NCBI taxonomy): domain Eukaryota; kingdom Metazoa; phylum Arthropoda; class Insecta; order Lepidoptera; family Tortricidae; genus Thaumatotibia; species Thaumatotibia leucotreta. Next base: position 10,571 of record JALPQI010009596.1, read on the forward strand.
GCCGCGTCCCACATCTGTGGACGATGACGTGCCACGGACGTACATTGTGAAGGCACCTCCGCAGGATCCGAGGGGTAAAGGAGGTGGTGGTACTGATGATACGCTTTCCTCTGTAAAATTATGATAATGTTAAAAACGTTACCAACACATTTTAATCAAAGTATCGAAGTAATGTAAACTTACGGCGATGTTGTCGTGGTGGAGGTTCTCCATCAGAGTGGGGTTCTAAATCTCCGTCATCGATGGACGCTAGTGATTCTACGCTCGAGCTCGATTCCAAGCTGAGACTTCTCGGCGCTTCTTGGGTATCTGTTGAATTAGACACCATTAAAATGATGTATGCCATTGATTAAATTCTAATTTATTTCTTAGAATAGAATAGAATAGAATAGAATATTATTTATTTGGCGATTAAATAGGTACATTTACAAAGAAACGAATAAAAAGAAAGAAACACACCAAAAAGGTTGCCACTCAGCATGTGTCATGGTTTAGAATCTTTATACACTTACCAAATAGAGCAAGTAGCGCTTGCAGCACGAATTGTATATGGCGTCGGTTTGCCGCTTTCCCAGTTCGTAATGTCACCTCATCCTGCCCAACTTCAGCTAGGTCGAAGCCCAAAGACGCCAGCAGCTCGTGGCACCCGTTCACCCGCCACAGGCGGACATTAACAGCCACTTCGATGGTGTCACTCTCTGAGTTCTTCACAGAGAACTGGGAGATTACGGAACGTATGACCCCGATGATATCATCGGCGACGTCACCGTTGGAAATGAGTTTTGATAGGGCTTGTAATGTTGTTGGAGATAGCCCTAGAAATAAACATAGTTACAAACGTAAAAATTGTTTATTACAAGTTGGCCTATTTTAACTTGGAATTGGATCTGTGCTTCATACACACCTAATAATGCTTGAAGACTAGCGGAGCACTGTGTCAGTCTTTCTTCTGGATCACTTTGAGGGAAAAATACGCTGGAAGGTATTCCATTTGCTGCTGGCTCAAACCTAATGAAAAGAAAACAGACATTGAACTTGCATGTTTCATTATTTACGTACTTCATTCAATCAGTCATCTACCCATAAGTAACCAACGAGCATAAAGAGGGCGACTTGAGTACTTTAATAGCAGGTAGTAGTAAAAAAAGGAAGAAAGCAACGCAATTAAAAATAACATAATATTTCTACCGTCAGCCAAAACATTTATTTGTCTTTCACTTTTGGACTCTATAGGGTGGTGATACATTTTCATTCATAAATGGTAAACCATATTTTTGGCTACAGTCGTACGATACAGGTTAACTCCAGCCTTCAAAGGATTTGTTAGTAAACCTACCTGAAGCCAACGCTCATTAGCAGCTCGCGCCAGCCAGCGGCCGTCCCAGCCTTGTTCTCTATACTCTTCTGCGTTGTGTACATCGCGTTCTTCTGGCCTCTCACTATTCTCTGTAGACTCTTCTCTACCAAGTGCAGGCAGACTCGTAGAGCATCCCTAAAATAGTTCGGACATGTGAATAATAATTCCAATTAATTGAAGACGATTGCTATACTTACTACACTACTCCAGACACAATAGAAGAAACAATGAGATTACGCCTATGGGCGTTTAGTGTCCGCGAAGGTGTTAAACAAATTGAAACCCTAACATTTTGGTGTAATTGAATCCTGACAACGTCGGCGCACAAGTACCTAGCTACTAAAGCCAAAGACAAACCATTTCAGGCCTGTTACTAATATCAATATGTAAATAGGCATATTATCTGCCACGCCTAATTAAACAGCAGACCAACAAAGGAGTAAATGAAATACCAAGGTAAGTGCTTCTCTTGCCACAGATTCAGGCTTGCTAGTTCTGAGTTTATCGTTCATGGTAGTAACTCACCGACACTTGTCAGGGGAGGCGAGTAACTCGCACAGCGCCTGCCCCATCAGCGCGACCTTGTTGCTCAGGCGCACGTTGGCTCCCAGTAAAACTTGGCCGGCCCAATGTGCGGGGTGCGCGAACAGCTTCGTATGCCGTACCGTTTGCATTGCGTCGCCGAGGGCCCTGGAAACAACAATAGGTTAGACCGTTTGTTAGATCGAGTTCTCATCAGTTGTTTGATTTGGTTTGCTTTGTTTAGGCAAAGTCTTTTATTTGCAAAACTGATCACAAGCTACTAGGCAGATACATCACTAGTTGTACATGAAGAATATGATGAATGATGATACATCGGTTATTTTGATGCAATCTTAAGAGGAGTACACTAAAGAGCGTTCAGTAGTCAGAAAAGTGGAACATCAGTAGACAAACTAAGGAGTCAAAATTCAAATAAGATATAATTCTAGGTTCTTGGGTCAGTTGCTGTCTTATTACAGTTATCACAAGAGGGGCGCAGAGCCTTAATTGTTACGCATTTATCCTCCCTCTATCTCAGTTTAAGGAAGTCTAGTGTCATGCAGGTGTCAAATACTTACTTAGCAACCCTACTGCCCTGCAGCAGCGCGGAGTAGAGCGCACGATACAGGATCTTCGTAGCGGTGTCCTGCGGGGCGGGCCACAAAGTAAGCAGGATGGCCTGCGCTCCAGCGGCCAACAAGGCACGGCATAGTGCAGATACGCCCTCTCCCGCTAGTGATACGTCTTCGTTCTCAGTGCCTAGGAGTGCTGCGCTGGATGGAGCGCAAGATATTACCACCTGAGGAAAGGATACATTTTAAAACAAATGTGGAGCGCAAATTGTTAGCTGAGATCGCGAAACGTCTGGTTGACGTAACTAAAGACCGAAGAGCTGGTAATTTCCTCGCCCAACGCATCAGTATTGTGATACAGCGAGGAAATGCCGCCAGCATCCTCGGTACAGTGCCACAAGGGCCAATCTTAGATATAGGTTAGGTTAATTAGATTAGTTTAATCTACGTACACAAATTGTAGATTTGAAAAAAATATTAAAAAAATGTGGAAGTACTTAGGCAATTAACGTTGACGTACTAGAAGGCCGTAAAATATCAACCATTTTCTAATTAAAGCTTACCAGTCTAGCAGTGATTTTCATGGTCATTATCTCAGAAGCTGTCAGCATGAATTCAGATGCAGGAGGTAGTTCTTCGTTACTCGGTGTCATTTCAGTACCTGCAAGTAAAATTTTTGATTAGGTAAGATTAATCGCATTGATTCGCTGTATTAACATCCCTTATATTTGTTTTTACCTTAAGGTTCAGCCCAAATACCTACTAGTTCTGGGCGGTTAAAACAGAACTAGCCCTTAACTTGGCAGTGTATCTTTAAAGATACATACTTCTTGACCCACTTTTTGTTTTTTTTTAAAGACAGAATTTTTTGCTCTACACGGCGGCGAGGAGGCACGCACGATTTTTTTAAATTCTGCCAAGTTTAGGGCTAGAGTAGGTTTAATTTTCTACTGAAAAGGTGTCAAGATATATAAACCCATTATATTCTAGATTTGTAACAGCAGTGATATAATATGTACTTACTTTCTTCCTCATTTTCAGTCGAAGTGTCAGCAGCTCCACTTCCAACGCTCGTGTTCAACAAGCGCTTGGCCTGAGAGTCAACCTAAGCAGAAACAAATTAATAAATATCCGCGTCGAATGGTGAACACAGTAAGAATACGTTTGTCACCACCCAAATCACCCTGTCGGTGTCGGGAGAATTGACTATGGGATTGGATTGTTAACTTCTAAAGCATTCATGCGGAGAAATAGGCTGATAATGTAATGAATATCCTAATTCATATTGATAATCAACTAATCAGTAAACATTAGGATTAACACATGATTGGTGCGACAGTATGTCGCTGCAAGATAAACTTCTCTCTTTTATCATTGATTGTTGTGTGATTGTAGCCTGTGGCGGATCTATTTTTATATCTACCTGACGAAGCCTGCGAAGTGGATAAAATAAATGATTAATTTAATTTATTTTGTAATTTAATAAAACATTTTGGTTTTATATAAAAGAGGGACGGACAGTCAATCTGGCTACGACATACTGACTTCGAACTATTAAAAAAAATACTCACCACTTCACCAGGACTCAGCACTATAGCTGGCGTCTTCCAGCAAATGTGAGTGGCAAAATGCACGCACTCAGCTTGGGGCAGTTGAGCCAATACAGATTCCTTTGATGCCTGTTAACAAGAAAAAAATGTTTAGCATAGATTGTAATCGTTGAAATAGTTGAACATCACAATGAGAGCCACGGCATAGTTAGATAGGACAGGTATGTAATTATGTATTTTTTAGCGATCATTCTCCGGGTTATTAAGATCGCTCAGTCTTCATTATTTGGTCTTTCCCCCACGATTTTTTTACCTGGTAGTCGGTTAGCGCCGTGACTCGCAGCATATCAGCTACCAACTCAGCTTCCTTCAGTTGCGCGTGCACTCCAGCCCAGCGCCCGCCGCCCACGCGTGGGCCGCCCACCACCAGGCAGCGCATGCCTGCTTCTGTGTTGCTTGCGGCTGCTGTTGCGCCTGAGAACGTAACATGGGTGTTAACTACTATTTTGAAGGTTTGATGAATAAATAATGCTATAAACTAAAATATAATTTATGGATATAAGGGACAATTATAGAAAGTGGCCGGAATATGGGTAGAATAGAAAATAGAGCAAGGAAACGCTTGGCTAAGACACTGGCGCTTTCAGCTCACGCCACTACTAGCACAACTGTAGTATCACAGTATATTCAGTATAATATAGTATAGACACACCTTGCCTCCCTCCGAAAGTGCCCCCCGCTTCGGTGACCGCACAGTTACCCTGGCATGTCTTATATCACACAAGCATGTCGCGCGTGCACCTCTGACCTACACGAACTTAGACTGTGCGAGTACTAACGCGTTTGTTTCATACATTTTATCGCCACTATCGAAAGTGTGGTAGGATATAGGTTTAGGTATATTGCAGGCTAAGTTTCCGCAACTCGACGTAAAAATTTTGCGTCTATTTTGCGTGATGGGTTGTCGGCACTACTCTTGCCAACCCAGCTCTACCAGAAAGCCTAGCAAACCCTTGATGTTTCCGCCGACTTCTGGGAAAGACTTCGGCGATCCGAGGTATTGTGCCCGTTATTCTGCCACCCCTGGGCATTCGAGAATGACGTGGGTACCTGTGTCTTCCTCCAAGTGTGGGACTATAGTTACCTCGCTCGCCCCACGACACGCGTACTACTAGCACAGCTGTAGTATAGTTACCTCGCTCGCCCCATGACACGCGTACTACTAGCACAGCTGTAGTATAGTTACCTCGCTGGCCCCACGACACGCGTACTACTAGCAAAGCTGTAGTATAGTTACCTCGCTGGCCCCACGACACGCGTACTACTAGCAAAGCTGTAGTATAGTTACCTCGCTCGCCCCACGACACGCGTACTACTAGCACAGCTGTAGTATAGTTACCTCGCTCGCCCCATGACACGCGTACTACTAGCACAGCTGTAGTATAGTTACCTCCCTCGCCCCACGACACGCGTACTACTAGCACAGCTGTAGTATAGTTACTTCGCTTGCCCCACGACACGCGTACTACTAGCACAGCTGTAGTATAGTTACCTCGCTCGCCCCACGACACGCGTACTACTAGCACAGCTGTAGTATAGTTACCTCGCTGGCCCCACGACACGCGTACTACTAGCACAGCTGTAGTATAGTTACCTCGCTGGCCCCACGACACGCGTACTACTAGCACAGCTGTAGTATAGTTACTTCGCTTGCCCCACGACACGCGTACTACTAGCACAGCTGTAGTATAGTTACCTCGCTGGCCCCACGACACGCTTACTACTAGCACAGCTGTAGTATAGTTACCTCGCTCGCCCCAGGACACGCGTACTACTAGCACAGCTGTAGTATAGTTACCTCGCTCGCCCCACGACACGCGTACTACTAGCACAGCTGTAGTATAGTTACCTCGCTCGCCCCACGACACGCGTACTACTAGGACAGCTGTAGTATAGTTACCTCGCTCGCCCCACGACACGTGTACTACTAGCACAGCTGTAGTATAGTTACCTCGCTGGCCCCACGACACGCGTACTACTAGCACAGCTGTAGTATAGTTACCTCGCTGGCCCCACGACACGCGTACTACTAGCACAGCTGTAGTATAGTTACCTCGCTCGCCCCATGACACGCGTACTACTAGCACAGCTGTAGTATAGTTACCTCGCTGGCCCCACGACACGCTTACTACTAGCACAGCTGTAGTATAGTTACCTCGCTCGCCCCAGGACACGCGTACTACTAGCACAGCTGTAATATAGTTACCTCGCTCGCCCCACGACACGCGTACTACTAGGACAGCTGTAGTATAGTTACCTCGCTCGCCCCACGACACGTGTACTACTAGCACAGCTGTAGTATAGTTACCTCGCTCGCCCCACGACACGCGTACTACTAGGACAGCTGTAGTATAGTTACCTCGCTCGCCCCACGACACGTGTACTACTAGCACAGCTGTAGTATAGTTACCTCGCTGGCCCCACGACACGCGTACTACTAGCACAGCTGTAGTATAGTTACCTCGCTCGCCCCATGACACGCGTACTACTAGCACAGCTGTAGTATAGTTACCTCGCTGGCCCCACGACACGCTTACTACTAGCACAGCTGTAGTATAGTTACCTCGCTCGCCCCAGGACACGCGTACTACTAGCACAGCTGTAGTATAGTTACCTCGCTCGCCCCACGACACGCGTACTACTAGGACAGCTGTAGTATAGTTACCTCGCTCGCCCCACGACACGTGTACTACTAGCACAGCTGTAGTATAGTTACCTCGCTGGCCCCACGACACGCTTACTACTAGCACAGCTGTAGTATAGTTACCTCGCTCGCCCCAGGACACGCGTACTACTAGCACAGCTGTAGTATAGTTACCTCGCTCGCCCCACGACACGCGTACTACTAGCACAGCTGTAGTATAGTTACCTCTCTCGCCCCACGATACGCGTACTACTAGCACAGCTGTAGTATAGTTACCTCGCTCGCCCCACGACACGCGTACTACTAGCACTGCTGTAGTATAGTTACCTCGCTCGCTAGGCCGCGCCCGGGGGCGGTGGCGCAGCGGCCGCAGCGCTGGCGCCGCCATCAGCGCGTACCGCTCGCACAGCGGCTCGTCGGCGCCGCGTAACGCGCCCCACGACACGTGTACTACTAGCACAGCTGTAGTATAGTTACCTCGCTCGCCCCACGACACGCGTACTACTAGCACAGCTGTAGTATAGTTACCTCGCTCGCCCCACGACACGCGTACTACTAGCACAGCTGTAGTATAGTTACCTCGCTCGCTAGGCCGCGCCCGGGGGCGGTGGCGCAGCGGCCGCAGCGCTGGCGCCGCCATCAGCGCGTACCGCTCGCACAGCGGCTCGTCGGCGCCGCGTAACGCGCCCCACGGGCACGCGTACTACTAGCACAGTTGTAGTATAGTTACCTCGCTCGCCCCACGACACGCGTACTACTAGCACAGCTGTAGTATAGTTACCTCGCTCGCCCCACGACACGCGTACTACTAGCACAGCTGTAGTATAGTTACCTCGCGCGCCCCACGACACGCGTACTACTAGCACAGTTGTAGTATAGTTACCTCGCTCGCCCCACGACACGCGTACTACTAGGACAGCTGTAGTATAGTTACCTCGCTCGCCCCACGACATGCGTACTACTAGAACAGCTGTAGTATAGTTACCTCGCTCGCTAGGCCGCGCCCGGGGGCGGTGGCGCAGCGGCCGCAGCGCTGGCGCCGCCATCAGCGCGTACCGCTCGCACAGCGGCTCGTCGGCGCCGCGTAACGCGCCCCACGACACGCGTACTACTAGCACAGCTGTAGTATAGTTACCTCGCTCGCTAGGCCGCGCCCGGGGGCGGTGGCGCAGCGGCCGCAGCGCTGGCGCCGCCATCAGCGCGTACCGCTCGCACAGCGGCTCGTCGGCGCCGCGTAACGCGCCCCACGACACGCGTACTACTAGCACAGCTGTAGTATAGTTACCTCGCTCGCTAGGCCGCGCCCGGGGGCGGTGGCGCAGCGGCCGCAGCGCTGGCGCCGCCATGAGCGCGTACCGCTCGCACAGCGGCTCGTCGGCGCCGCGTAACGCGCCCCACGACACGCGTACTACTAGCACAGCTGTAGTATAGTTACCTCGCTCGCTAGGCCGCGCCCGGGGGCGGTGGCGCAGCGGCCGCAGCGCTGGCGCCGCCATGAGCGCGTACCGCTCGCACAGCGGCTCGTCGGCGCCACGTAACGCGCCCCACGGGCACGCGTATAGCGCACCCTCCACGACCAGCACCAACTCTCGCCGGCCGCCGCACCCACGTCGGCCATGAGATGCTAAAAATAATGCAATGGATCAAGATTTTATTCCAATGACACCATCGATTATTGGGGAATCGCAATTCCGTTTCAAAAAGTACCTGAGCGCAATACGCACGTGAACTCCATTCGCTAGAATGGAGTCCTATTAAACATGTGCGAGTAATATTGAAACCTAAACAGGTGGCTTATGTCGGTCCAGTTTTTACCGTTTGTCGTACTACTCGTCTCTTCCGCACTTGCAAGAGCGAAAGTACAAGTAGGTACTTCTAAGAATCTGTCGGCAATGACGGCAAATGATAAATACTATTACCATTTACAAAATTACAAGTCACTTTCCTCGAGTTGCTATTCGAAGTGATTTCTAAATCGATAATAAAAATATCTTACGAAGACAACAGTTCGTTTATTTGTATTTACACAAATATAATCTGGTACAAACCGTGGTTGTTATTACAAGACGCCGGCAAGAGATCCTCAAAGGGAGCTAGCAGCATCTGGTACAAGGTGCTGAGACTCGCCGGGCCCTGCCATGACGGCTGCTTCTTGCGAGACCCGTGGACACTGGACCTGTACAAGTGTATTATTGCTATAAATAACAGAAATATTATTAAACTTTTCGACGCCTTGTCAAATAACTTGCTTGTTTGTTACAAATTCATTCATAAAAAAAGCTGCCACTCAGCCACCGCCGAAGTGTAAAAGTTAATTATAGTTTTACGCACGTAAGTGTCTCGCTCTATATTGTTCTGTGGACAATAACTTATTAATCAGTGTTTGAACTTACGACAAAACTGTTAAGCTAAACAGTGGCTCTCACAAATACCAAACGGATATTGTAAACAACCCCCCCCTAATTTTAAATAGAAATGAAACTAAATTTTAAATGAATAATATATTTTTATTAAATGTAAATTTTATACAGTTAAATATAACATTTAAAACTTAGAGATAAATTTGGCCAGTGATCGTCTAGTCTAGGGTAGGACGCCTATGTTGTGAACCGTATAGTAACAAAGATTCTTTAATGTGAAACAAGCTAAACCTTTGGACACAAAACAAATAGATATTCGAACATATAGTAATAAAGAAAAACGACATTTATTGAAAGGAAAACGTGACATTGTTTTATTGAATTTGAGGGAATATTAAGATAGATAGTTTTGACATTATTAAGCACTGAAATTGAAGATTATTGATTAGATGAACGATAAATACAATAATAAAATATATGATTTGAAGAATGAAACATTAAAAATAAAATTCCTCAGAGAGGAATATCCCCGACCATCTAAGTGACCTCTGTCAATTGACTGGAACTTCTAACAAATTTAGTACTTTTAACCCTAACACATCTGCTAGCTAAATTAACAGTTCCAGCAATTTTGGGTGGGGTAAAGAGGCAACGCTAAACCAACCAGTGTAGAGTTAACTCTGTCAGTTGGGCTTCCTCACTACTCCTAGCTAAATTTTACAGTGCTTCGGAACCTAACTGCAATGCAAACAAAAGGAAAAGATGAAGAGAAGCACCAAGTATTCATACGCGTATCATATTGCAGTATAACCCCAAACTAAGCCTAGCTACAGCTAATACCCAAATTCTCCAGGGTCTAAAGGTGAAAAGCAAGCACTTTTGTTAATAATAATGATGATCGATACATTCGTTCTCTGAATGATCAACCAAGATGAGCGTTCCTTCTGCTCTATAGGACCCAATGCACTGCTTCGCCTCGCAATTGGACCTTAACCAGTCTGCCCAAAACTCTTTGGATCAGTCTGTAGCTACTGGACTCAACTTGACAGAATCATTGTTACTTTATTATACTGAACACCTTTAATAGTAGACAGTGCATAGCTTGACGCCCCCCACACTAGAGAATTAGAGAACCTAGAAAACCAAAACAAGTTAACTAACAACAGCCCAGAATTGAATTATATTATTAGGCTTTGTTAGAGAATATAGATTTTAACGTTACTTTAGAATGAGAGTTATAATAAACCGCAACCCCGTGTATTGTGAATGACATAAATATATATATATATATATATATATGACTAGTATTTACAAGGAACCAGATTAGCTTACCATAATTTCCAGCTAATAAAATAATTCTTTAAGACAAATACAGCACATAATTTGGACAGAGCTTCGCCCCCCAGATATTCCAACACTGAAAAGGCAGGGTCTTTACCCTTTCGCGACCAAAACGCAAGAACCCTTTCTATGGAAAGCCCCAGCCTTATATATCGAAATTTCATGACAAAATATGTCGAAAATGCTTTCATAAATTTTGAATATTTGAATTTGATAAATAAAAATATGTGAAACCAGACATGTATATGAAAAGCCCGTATTAAACTGAATACAACAATTTACAACAAAGGTAAATTGTTGATATTATTATCATAAATTTACTTAATATTTTGTGAAATAAAATAATAATAATAAATAAAAATGTGCATCGGATTTATCGCAACGTAATGTCGTGAAAGGTGAGGTACGGCTTTAACAACAAATGACGTTCCCATTTGTCATTAATGTCATAATCAACAAACAATATTTCATAACAAAATATTACTGCTGTTGGAGGTTCCGTAAATGAAATACCAGTAAACTGTTCCGAGTTATATTGTGCACTGAAGCAGACTGAAGTAATAATCTAAGATGACAGAGCGACTAGGTAAACAAACATTGACATTAGTTTTATTATTCTAACCAGCTAGTTTATATCGGTCACATATAAGAACTCTATGTTCCAACACTGGCCCTTGATCCAATATAAACTACAAATATTTACATAGCCACACAACAATAAACACAATAAGGATATATATAAAGCAATGACACATCTGCTGCCCTAAGGAATAAAAACTATCTACAGCAAAAACATTAGCAAAAGTATAAAATTATCAAAGTATCCGTCACATATAAATAGTAAAGAAAACATTCAAAACATATATGACACGGATCCAAAATAATCTATACTTCTGCAAGTACATTACTTAAAATCCAAGACCTCACTTATTTAGTGCAATAAATAAATGGGAAACGAACTTATCGTGTTTTTCTTTAGTCAAAGGTTTCGTCAAAACGTCAGCGATCATTTGGTCAGTGGAAAGATACTTTAAGGTAACTGTACCTTCTTCAACGATTTCCCTGATGAAATGATGTCTGACATCGATGTGTTTTGTTCTGGCGTGGTACATAGAATTAGTGCACAACTTCAGTGCTGACTGATTGTCATTGTGCAAAGTTATCTTGTACTGTACCCCGTAAATTTCGAACAGAAACTTTCGCAGAAAAAGAGCCTCTTTACAAGCATCTGACAGACACATATACTCCGCTTCGCAGCTAGAAAGAGCCACTGTTTTCTGCTTTCTACTCTCCCAAGAGACGGTAGAATTGCCAATTTTAAAAACGAAACCGGTATAAGATCGACGGTCGACCTCATTCGACGCATAATCTGCGTCCGCATACGCAAGAATATTCAAACCTGACTTCTGAAAAGTTAAAGAATAATTAAGCGTACCTTTAAGATAGCGAAGAACGCGCTTTGCCGCCTTCCAGTGAGTCTCGTCGTAAGCATCGTTGAACTGGCTGAGTGAGCTGACAGCATGTGCAATATCCGGCCGCGTACACACTGCTATGTACATGAGACAGCCTATCAGGCCTCTGTAGTCGTAAGTACAGTCCTTCTTAGTTGACTTCACGAGCTTCAGTCCTGTTTCCATAGGTGTTCGCGCAGATTTGCAGTCCGACATTTGAAATCGTTCTAGCACATTCTTAATGTAACTCGACTGGTCTAGAGTTATTTCGTTATTCTGTCTACAAAGCCTCATTCCGAGAATGTGATGTGCTGGCCCTAAATCTTTTATTTCGAAGGCCTTCTTCAGTTCCTCTTTGATTTTCGCCGTATCTTGGCAATCAGCTGAAGAAAATAGTATTATGTCATCAACGTAGAGCGCAATTATAATCATAGATTTTCCACTCGACTTGACATAAACACAAGGTTCAGAAGATAATCGCTTGAATTTCATTTTATTTGTTAAAACGCCATTTATCTTATCATACCAAGACTTCGAAGCTTGCTTCAGTCCGTATATGGCCTTATTTAACTTGTAAACTTTATCTTCTTGGCCTTTTATTTTATAGCCTTCTGGCTGTTCCATAAAAACGGTTTCTTTTAAATCTCCATTCAAAAATGCCGTTTTCACATCCAGATGTTCGATATTCATATTATGTTCCGCAGCTAAAGCGAGCAACGTACGTATAGTAGAATATCGTACTACGGGAGAGAACGTTTCTTCGTAATCTATACCGTATTTCTGCGTGTAACCTTTTGCAACAAGGCGCGCTTTATACCTTAAAATTTCCCCATTCAGGCCAAGTTTCCTTTTAAAGATCCACTTGCACTTAACTGGCCGTTGCTTCGAATCGCGATTAGTCAGAGTCCAACATTTGTTATCGATGAAGGATTTATACTCTTCCGCCATCGCAGCTTTCCACTCCTTAGCTTCCGGGCCATTCAGTGCCTCACGAACTGTCTGAGGGTCCCCACTGTCACTGCACGCAGTGCGCGCTACGCTCGCAGACTCAAACTCGCTGGATTCCTCTGTAGAGTTCTCTCAGTCTTCCAGTGTCGAATCTCCTGGAATGTACGTTTCATCCGCTGAGTCGTCTGGGGTCTCAGTACTGCTCTCAGAATCATCTACCGTAATGACAGTATTATCTTGACAGTTTTCTGTAGATGTTTCTGCGGGCTCTGTGGGTAACATCGGTTGCACTTGAGCATCATCATTGACAGTTTTATCGTTGCTAGCCAGATCAACGAGATTGTAACGTGAACTGTCACATTCATCAGATGATGTGTCATTCCAAAAAGCATGTTCTAGAAAAATTACGTTTCTTGCTTTTATGACATTTTTCGGGTTGGTCGGATCAATCAATCTGTAACCTTTTGTTTCGTCACAGTATCCAACAAAAATATGTTTTTTACTCTTAGGATCCAATTTATCCCGTTTGTGCTGAAGAGCATAAGCTTGACAACCAAAAATGCGTAGGTGACTAAGGTTTTCCTTTTTACCTGTCCATTTCTCTTCTGGTGTACTGCCCATCACAGCCTTAGTTGGAGAACGATTCTTCAGGTAGACTGCGGTGTTAACGGCTTCTGCCCAGAATTCCTTCTTCAGACCTGCTTCCTGAAGCATGCACCTGGCTTTGTCCATGATGGTTCTGTTCGCCCGCTCCGCGACACCGTTCTGCGCTGAAGACCTTGGTACTGTGGTCTGATGTCGTATTCCATGCTTCTTCAGGAATTTCTGAAAATTAGAATTGACATATTCACCACCATTGTCACTTCGTAAAACTTTTATTTTCTTATTGGTTTGGTTTTCTACAAGAGTTTTAAATTCTTTGAAAATCTCGAAAACCTCATCCTTCCTCTTAAGGAAATAAACGAAAGTTTTTCGTGACAGATCATCGATGAACGTCAGGAAATATCTTTTCCCACCCATGGAAGGACACGGAAGTGGTCCCGCAATATCGCTGTGAATCAACCCAAGTATGTCATTTGCCCTGGATACAGATTTCTTTGGAAATGGTAACCTAGTCTGTTTACCTACAACACAGGAAACACAAGACTGAAAGTTATTGTTATCATAAGAAATCCCAGTAGCCATACCTTTTCGCAATAACTCCATGCTTCGGGTGTTCAGATGCGCCAGACGTCGATGCCAAACTTGTTGCGTTAACTGCTTCGCTGGTGCTTGGGCCTGCGCTTGCTTGACGTGTTCAACAGGACGACTGTCATCCTTCAGTTGACACTCTGACGCCGCTTCGCTGTCACCTGTATCTACAGACAAAGACGAACACATAGCCTGCGAGGATGGTTCGCTACACAAAACAGACACGGTTTCAATGGCATCAAGTTGATAAACACCATCTCTCTCGGTTGCAGTAGCTAAAACCTCCCCATTTTCGGTGATTGTACACACACCAGAACAAAACACAACTTTGTAACCCTTATTGACCATGGCACTTACAGATAACAAATTTGTAGACAATTTAGGAACTAAGTACACATTACTTATCATTCTTACGCTATTGTCCTTGAACACAACCTGCGCCGTACCTCGTCCAGCCGTCATTAGAGCTTCGCCATTGGCAATGTACACTTTCTTCGGTTTCTCGTTCGAAAAATCCGATAAAAATGTGCGGTCATTGCATAAATGACAGGATGAGCCGCTGTCTACGTACCAAACGTCGCGCTTGATACCTGCGGTCAACGCCGTGAGAAGCGCCGAGCCTTTACGGCCACTCTTCTTGCCGTCAGACTTTTCAGGACAATCCTTCATAAAATGCCCAGTCTTCTTGCATTTGAAGCACTTATTTGGTTTTCGTGTCTTTCGAGCAACTAAAGCAGTCGTATCTTCGGTTTTCTCATCACGACGTGCATTTTCTTGAAGCAATTTTGATTTGACAGTTTCGCTTGACAGTGACGTGTTCGAATTTTCTAGAGCCATAATCAACGGATCATAATCGCTTGTCAAACCGCTGAGCAAAATTACGGCTACGAAGTCGTCTTCCAAAGCCGCTCCGATGTCGCTCAGTTGTTGCGATGAATCCAAGACCTTGTTCACGTATGCCTCCATACTCACACATTCGCTTAATTTTGTAGCGAATAATGTACGAAGCAATCCGAGTCGTCTACACAAGCCTCTGTCCTCGTACGCCTTCTGCAGGTTGTCCCATGCCTCGCGAGCCGTCTTGGCGTTTCGAATCAGTGGAAACACACAAGGCTGTACGTTTAAGGCGATTTTCGCGAGCGCCTTCTCCTGCTTCTTTTCGTCGATTTCTTTATTTTCACGCTTTCCCACACAATCCCAAAGATCGTCGTGAATAAGCACCATCCGCATGACGAATTTCCATGAATTATAATTTTGAATTCCGGATAATTTTTCGATCGAAACATTCTGACTGGCAGATGCCATCTTTTGTTTTCATGCGAATAAATTTTGAAAATATTTGTATCGAAATCACACGCGCACTTTTTTCTGGAATCTGGTAATTACCGCAGCGATGCTACCATGTTGGAGGTTCCGTAAATGAAATACCAGTAAACTGTTCCGAGTTATATTGTGCACTGAAGCAGACTGAAGTAATAATCTAAGATGACAGAGCGACTAGGTAAACAAACATTGACATTAGTTTTATTATTCTAACCAGCTAGTTTATATCGGTCACATATAAGAACTCTATGTTCCAACAACTGCTTGTCCCATTTTACGAATCTCCATTGAGACGATAGAACAAACAATATTTATTTCAGGATTATGAAAATACATAATCATAAAATGTATTATTACACACCAAAGTGTCGTCAGAATGCAATTGTAATAAATTATGGATGAATAACAAATCTAACTACAAATGTAAGTGATTTTACTGTTCAAACATGAATATGGAACAGTCACAATATCATACATTGGCTACATTTCACAAACCTTGTAGATCCTTGAAGACTAGCAACAGATCCGGCAACGGATCCGCCGACAGATCCCACACTGAACAGCGAGCTCAGTGAATAGTTTGACGAGTTCAGAAGATGATTGCGAGCAACCTGAAATTATGCACAAATTTAGCAACTGACCTTTCGCCTTTTTCCGACCCTGATAATATTTTGCTAGTTGTGTAAAACTAGATAGGAAAACCAAGATGGGAGAAATCAATTTCGGGAGTCGGAATTCACGTCTTTTAGTTATAGGGTATTAATTGAACTTTAAAGTAGAAAGCGCAGAATTAAGAGGCTACCTAGCAGAGAGCGATGGAGGAAACGAATATTCTGTTTTCCAATGTCTAATGTTTTACCATTCTGGCGAGTCCTCCAGCTGGCAGCTCCTCAGGTTCCCATTGGTCTTCGCTGTCGTTTCTGCGCTCAGCTGAGGTTTTCAGCCAGGCTGACCATTCCGTTATACATCGCTCGAGTTTTCCGAGACCACCTAACAATAACACAAAACGTTAATATTTTGTTCCTAGTCACAACACGCCCATGTCATACTAGAATAGCGTAAGTTGAATAGCAACTACAGGTGTAGTGAGAAATTACTTGCCTTCGGAAACGTTCGTAAACACATGCTGTTTCAGGCAGTGTCACCGAGTCTGACTGAAGTAGCATGACAGCTATTACTGTCAGTCTCAGTGAGATAGACTGAAACAGCATGACGTTGACGAACGTTTCCGAAGGCAAGTCATTTCTCACTACATCTGTATCTATTTGTTACTGGAAGCATTGTGATCAATAACGTCTTATTTAAACGGTGCCAGAACTGGCATACGATACGATCATTGTTACATCTTTCCTTGCATGACTGCAAAATGTAGCAAAAATCTTATGCAACTTGTGGGACTGTCTAAAAAGGCTTATACAACAGATGCAACGGGCTTACCAGTATTCAATTGCAAGTCGTCGGGACTGATGTCAGGCAAACTGTTGTCGCTGTCTTCGGTTTCCTCGATCAGTGAGATTTGATGGAATCTTAGTATACCTAAATTTGAAGAGGAAAGAAAGCAAGATTAATGATTTAATTTTTTTAACAGATTTTATAAACATGTAACACAAACAACGTCAATACAGATTGAGAAGTTCAGATCGATATAAATCGGATGCTACACGGCTGACGAACACAACCCTTTTGTCAAGGCATTATTATTTTATACCTAATTGTTGCCAGCTTACCATTTCAGGCGAGGGTCAAAATTCTGGCATTTCACTTTAAGCTCTGCGGCACTTTTGTTGCATTACTTATCGACTGAATAAGTGAATATTTGGCATTATACCCTTATGCGGCTGAAGCAACCATGCGTAAAGGCGCCCTGCAGCCAGACTGTAGTACAAGACGGGGGCCTTCTGCTTGTTCACCACCTCCAGCACCTGGTCGATGTTGGCCGGGCACCACGGCTCTGGGCGCTCCTTGATAGCTTCTTCTGCAAGGCTCCTAGAATATAAAAGGAATAAAATTGATTTAAAAAAAAACACGAATCCTGAAGCAGGTTCTTGTTATTGTATTGATTCTTACACTCCGTTTGATCTAAAGAAACCCAGAAGAATACACGAATAGGTATAGCAAGTGTCCTGATTTTTCCTGTGTTATCTGCGATTATAACCCGAAAGGCTTTTCTGAGAGTGTAGATATCTGCCTAGGTATAGTTCGAGAAATATAAATTGGTAACTTTCTACCATTATAGTAAAAATAAACATTCAATTTATCAGAAAAAGGAGTGAAATAATCGAATGGAATAATCGAAGTTATTTAAGGCGTGGCGAGATCCAAACACATAGAATTCAACAGTTTTACCGTTCTTAACAAAGAAATATTTTTTTCCGCGCGTTTTGCTTGAGGGTCAATTGCCTGACCGACTAATTGTGATTGTGACCCACAAAAAGTTACCTTTGCACCGCATGTAGATCCAGGTTGGTTATGTTCAAAGAGCTCTGCTTATCCCCAACAATGTCCAACGCTCGACAGCGGCCGCGCTCGGCCACTACGAGGGCCTCTGAATGTCGACCCAATTCTGAAAACAATAATGTCAGATATTAAGTTTCATACACGGGATAAAACAGTCAAGGATATCTAAATCCCATTACTTTCACAAGATCATTGGTTAACCTTGTGGAACCTTGAGATCGCAGTGATAAAAAGATATTTTTTTTATTTTTTATTTATTGAATAATACAAACACATTACATAATCAAATTACAAGACCCATCGTTGGCTAAAACCTTAAAGAGGTTTGTGTGCCGATGGGGAGTTCGAAATAATTTTACTTGGTGCTTATTACAACCCGTGAATAAATAGAAATATGCGAGTGAGAGTACGGTCGCCGTCAGTATTTGGTGAGCAGCTCAGCATATCCCTGTCGTCGACCGTACAATACCCGCATCTAAGAACAGTGTGCCTTGACCAATGCCCATTGCCCATATACCTAGGTTTGCAAATCATTGAACTACGTGGGTAACCTAAGTTGTTAGAGGAAAAAGGTGTAATCAATTTTGGGGCAGAAAAAAGTGGTATCATCGGCTCGGTATGATCGATATCTTTCAGATCTCCAAACTGGTTAAAAGAGCGACTAACCCACTAGCACCCGCTGCAAGGCGTGTTGCGTTGAAGTGTACAGCGCTGTGGTCTTCTTGTTCTTGTGCCTCTCAGTTCCTGACTCCAGGACTCTGAGGGCAGCGTGGAGTTGTTCCTTGGCTTCCTCCAGCTCGCCTGAAGCCCAAAGCGCGAAGCCAAGTCTATGCCGCACTCTAGCCTGAAGACAATAATATCAACATCATCATCATCATCATCATCATCATCATCATCAGCCTATGATAGTCCACTGCTGGACGTCGGCCTCTCCTATTAACTATGCGTATTAGACGCATTAGGAGGTAATTGCCCATAATCGCCACGCTGGGCAAGCGGATTGGCGATCGCAGTAATGTGTCCACTATAATGACGCTGCTGCCCATCACCAATCTTTTATCAAATAATGGTAAGTGACACTTCAATCCCTTAGTCGACTCTTACGACACCCGCAGGAAGACAATAACATGCGTTTAGCTAAATGGGTACTGTAATAAAGCTAAAATCATTTGAGAATATGACTCCAACTCCAGGGTTACAGATGATTGAATTCGTCTTGTAGTCAGAATAGATTATTATATAGATATATTCTGCATAACAACTCGTGAATTATTTTTATTTAATTTCTTGACTTACTGCCTGGAGTTAGAAAAAACAGACAAGACTTTGTAAAACGAAATGAGGCGTGCTTAAGCTACAGGTCACAATCCTTTTTACGACTTTTTAAATCATAATAGGTGTGTACATGTACAATTTACCCGAGGCCTTAGGATATTTATAAGCAATAACTTGCTTGTAAATTACTGAACGAATATAAAACTTGCCTCTTCATCAGCATCAGCTAATCCTTCAGTAGCTGCCAGCGCTTGCCTCAGATAGGAGACAGCACTGCCGCACGCTCCCATGGCAAGATGGGCGCGGCCTAAATCTGCCAGGGCCTGAGCACGACCTCGAGTATCTCCTGTAACATGGAAACTATTAGTTAGAACCATTTGACAGTCTCGATGTTTTCCATGGTCGACAGACAATCCAAAGGCAAAGCTGACATGAATTTTTCTAATAGGTATAGAAAGAGTCAAAACGTCGTCCTTGTGCTTATAAAAAGTAGTCCACGTTTTTAATAGTATTTTCATTGTAACCCAACTCCATTACTTTATTACACTTTTTGACAATACTATAAACTCTTGAGTTATTCTTATATATATAAATAGTTATTTGTTATACAAGGGTGCAAAGTTGTATTTTACCCGCGAGTATGAAATTGAAACACGAGCAAGCGAATGGATACTATAGTTGAACCACGAGCGAAGCGAGTGGTTCTAAAATAGAATCCTGAGCGCAGCGAGTGTTTTAACATACGAGAAGTAAAATACATTTGCACCCGTGTGTAACACGAAACTTTTCCCCTCACTATAGCGAGGAAACTCAAAAAAGGTAATTATTTGTTCACATTACAATCATCATCGGGTTAGTGATAATAATTTTCCAAATGCATCATGTATTTAATGCAAGATTTTGTCGCAGTAAACTTAGCACGAAAAAGTAAACGCAGCACGATTTTAACACATTCCTGTAGTTGCACACCAACGCCAATGCATTATTAAATCATTCACATTCATTATTTTTACAAAATTATAACAGAACACCCTGAAAGTTGTTTAGTTTACTATTTTTATGCGTGTTCGAGTCGGTAAATAAAGATTATAACCTATAATATTCTTTGACAATGTTGACGTTGACATTTTCTGCGTTTTGTGATTGCATCTAGTCATCTTATCATCATTCACTAAAACAATAATTGTTACTTATGGAATTTTAGGATTTATATGTTAAAATCATCATATTATATAAAGGTTTGTATTTTACACTAAATTCTCAAACAAATTATTTAATTATCATTAATATGGAACAATTTCCATGAGCATTTTACGTTTTGTTATTCCAAAACCAAAGTCATTACTTTGCCACACAAGTGAATAATATGCGTTTTTACACGTTCGTATTAAAGGATAAACGAGCACTTTACGAGCTAGTGAGGGGAAAAAATTTGAATCAAAGTGCAAGAATAATAACTAGTAGATTAAAGCTGTAGTCGTAAACATTGTTTGGCAAAGGAGCACCCTTGTTATAAGGCTGATACAGACCAGCAGCAGTGGCATGGCGAAGTCTAGACTCGTGCCAGCGAGCGGCTTCTGCGTGTGCTCCCATCGACGCATGCGCCGCCCCCAGTCCACCGCACGCTCGAGCCTGAAAACAAAATCGACATATCGTTAGTACTTTGAAAGCAAAGTCACCGACTCAACCCCCTGGACTAGCAAGCTGAAGTGGCAATGGCCAGGCCACATTGCACGCAGAGCAGATGGGGTCAAAAGTACCAGGGTTTAGTAAGCGCGGCGTAGGATATCCGCCCACAAAATGGACAGACGTCCTTATAAAGGTCGCCGCGAAACGCCAGATTCGTCGCTTCAACCGATTTATATGGAGGTCCAAAGGGAAGGCCTATATCACCTCGTCGATTGATAGCCAGCGCCAATAATATACTCCGTACCTGTAGGTGTAGGTGAGACCAAGTCTGCGCGCCCTACAAAATGGATCTCATGAAGATCATCGGGAGACTCCGGATGCAGGTCGCTTCAACACCGGTATATATGGAGCGTCAAAAGGGAGGCCCTTGGATGGTCGATTAATATTTTTTTTTATATTTATTTATTAACATACAAAATATACAGTGACATAAAAACAAAGTCCCACAAAACAGTTTTCACAGTTTGACTGTGGGATCGTGCAGTCTCTACTCTCTTATATAAAATTTTATAATTTTCTTACTTTACGTACTAATAAGGCTCAACATTTTTTAAATGATATTACTGGCAAGGTAGCTTTTCAGCTTTTTACCGAATTTCACTTTATTGATTTCCAGCCTGATGTCTGTGGGCAGGCTGTTGAGTAAATAGGGTAGGCGTTTCTGAAGGCACCTGTCGCCGTAGTAATTGGTGACCCTAGGAACAACAAACTTGCCCGCAGACACCGACCTGGTTCCACAAACGTCATTACTGCGTAACTGGTTATGCTCGCGACTATCATGATTATTCAACAATATTAAATATTTATGCTTAAGGCTAGCAGGAAGAATGTTACATACTTTAAATAAATTTCTATAATCTTTTTTGTACTTTTCATTGGTCTTATTATTTACTAAGAGTTTAAGGAATCTTACTTGCATGAATTCTATTTTCTTTAAATTAGTTTTGGTTGTCAACCCGTAACAGTCAAGAGCACAGTAATGGGCAGCGAGTGCCAGTAATAGACTCCTTACCTGCAGGTGTGTGAGGCCAAGTCTGTGCGCCAGCTCCAGCTCGGCTCGGTGGTGGCGCACGGCTGCGGCGTGGACTCCCAGCGCGTGCTGGGCCACTCCCAACGAGTGGCATGCTTCGGCTTCCATTATTTGGTTGTTTAGCTCCCTGGAACACGGTAGAATAGGTAAACTCTGTCCAACTATCTTTGCCAGTAAAAAAGGCGGCAAATTGTAATTTTCTATGGGCAACCAAATGGGCACCTTCGGTGTCGGGTATATTAGCGGTCTAAATGGTTTAATTACAGTTTTTAATAATGTTATTAAAACGGATCTGGTAGTAAAAGCCAATTATTCATATCAGATCAGGGAAATACATGGAAATCGCTGCTCAAAAAATCCTCTCGGTTTTAAACTTGTACCTATTTAAATGACTACATGGTAACAAAACAAAAAAGAATCAAATACTCGAACATAAACAAACTTGTCAATTTTACATACTTGGCAATGTTCTTCTGATGCTCCAAACACGACACGGCCTGCTCCAGATTGTTGAGCGCGATGTGCAACGCGCCCAGCTCGCCGTACGCCTGAGCCTTAGCTTCAGGCATTCCCAGCTCGTGGGAGACCACTAGGCGCTTCTCCAGGCAGACTAGAGCTTGCTGGAGATTGCCCACCGATCTGGAATGAAGATTGGAAGAGGACATCAAAAGATATTCATTTTAGATTATGCTGTGTTCTACTGTTGCGTAATGATCCCATCTTTCTTCATTTGTCATGGCCTAATGCAAAAGGCGTGTGGGCAGCATAGGTGTGAGCTTGACCAGTGTTTTCTCAAGGGACTACTGTGTGAACTCTTAAAAAAAAGGAGTTTAGTGTTCTGAAGGGGTAGTCTAGCGTGCATGCTCACCTGAAGTTTCGAGTGTATTATCCTCCTAATGCCCATCATGCAAGGGAAATCGACGTTGAAATTTTTACTTACTCGGCAGGAAATATAGTTGATTTTAATTTGTCAGTAAATTTTACGAAACATAATAATTGTATCTCTAGTTTAATTGAATAAAATTAAAATTTTATCGTAAATATTAAGACAATGAACCTCAAGAGGTTATGTCGGCTACTCTAGATTTTTACCACCATAAGGACCATTGCCACCGTTTTGATATTGAAATAAGGAAGAATAATTGGCGGCATTAGTACTCGCGTTTCGAGGAGTCAAAAGCTACTTAAAAGATTAGATTAGGTACTATCCAATTCCCATGTTACTTACTTATGACTAAGACCCAATCCCCGATAAGCACGTTCTTGCTCCCTAGAGTTGTCCAGTTTCAAGGCAGCAGTCAAGTGCTGCTCGTGGTACTTGGCCGCCTCGTCCGGGTCGCCGAGCGCGTCGTAGCAGTCGCCAAGTGAACCTAGCGCTCGTGCCTTGTCCAGTTGGCATGTCGGGGTGTTTACTCGTTCTAAGATAGCCAGTTGCTGAAGATAGAAATATCTAGTTAAATTTTTGCGATTTTATCTTCGTGCCTAGGGTGCGGCTGCACTGATGCGGAGCGAAGCTGTGCAAAATTGACCAATCACCTACGAAAAAATACAACATGGGAGCCGCACGCCATACTAAATTGCCTTTCAAAAACGGTCCTAAATTTTAGTTGACAAATGTCACGCCCTGTTGAATGCGTCACGGTAATTGAATTTCCATGCCAATCTATTAAAACTTAAACGGCCATTAGAAAATAGTTGTGATTGGTCCATCAAAGTTTTGATTGGCCATATTCTATAAACATTTGTCAAAGATGTTGCGCCGAAATATGCGTGGTGTTAAAAAAGCGCTATGTCCTGCCACAATTGGCACAATTGAACAATTGTTTTTGGGGGCATTTTTGAGCTGGCGTTAGACGTCCATGTTATGTATTATGGTCGCAGCCAATCACATTCTTGAAATTCAAATTCGAAACACTGTGATGCGGTCTCATTAGCCGAGCTCCCACAGCTCCGCTTCGCTCCGCGTCAGTGGGGCACCGCACCCTTATGCTAATTCAAATAGAAATCTGTTTAATTGACAAAGAGCTAAAAAAAAACCGATTGAGGCTTATGTAGGTACTTTGGGAAGGAGGAACCTTGTAGGCAGGAGGCTGTTGAGGAATATGTCAAGTTAATATTGAAATAGGTTTCAAAACAATTACAAAGACTTGTTAATCACTTTATAGACATGGTTAGTCAATATTATCAACACAAACCCTGGCAGCGTCGTTATCATATCAACGCTTAACAAATAAATAAACGATTATGTAAAAAATATTGCGAAATGCAAGCAACGCTTTTTCAGTTCGCAAAAAAACATGGAAACTCCTTAAAGGAATAACGGAGTATGCTATGTATTGCTGAATGAATAAATGTATAGATACCTGTTCTAAATATCCAATGGCATCCTCGTAATGTCCCATGTTAAGCTTCGCAATGCCCAAGTTGCCGTAAGCCTGGGCTTCCAGAGCACAGTCCTGAAGCTCTTGTGCTCTCTCTAATTGTTCTCTATAGCACCTTGCTGCGTGCGAATAGTGCCCCAGGGCCATGTGGACAGCTCCTAAGTGTGAGTGGGCTCGGGCTTCGCCAGCTGAGTCACCCGCTTCTTGTCGGAGAGTTAGTTCCTGAAATATTTGAAATGAAAGTATTTAACGAGAATCATTGGAATGAGAAATACATACGCGTTGCATGTGCAACAGGGTATTTACTTGCTGAAGGCGCATTGAAGCTGAAAAAATACCAAGGCGTAATAAAAGAAAATTAATGGGAAAATGAAACCCAAAACAAGAGAGGAAGATGTAGTACAGTCGAAGACAAATAAGGGGTATACAAAAACGTTCAAAAATATGTCCCAGTGCACTCTAATTCTGTGTAATAAGAACGTCGTAACATATTTATGAACGGATTCTTTCGATACTTATTTTTGCACTTGACTGTACACAAACATAGGCGTGCTCGAAGACTGAGTTGTGGTAGAAAATTAACCCTACTAACATGTGGGATATCTTGGAAGATAAGTCCTAGAGGAACATGCTGTACCTGTGTATGATGGCCTAATGCTGCATCGAGCCTCCTTTGCAATCTTCTAGCCAATCCCAGAGCACCACAAGCCGCCGCCTCTAGAGACCGGTCCCTTGCCTGCCTCGCAAACCCGAGCTGCCTCTGATACATCTTAACAGCCTCTTCGACATCCCCCATCTTAATCAATACATCCCCAATGTTTCCCAAAGCCCTGAATTTTCCCTGCAAATGCTGGGTCATATGGGCAATGGCGAGGAAGTACTTTTGACATTCTAAAGCAGTTTCTAAGTTGCCTAGGGCAAGATGGGCTAGACCGAGGTTACAGTATGCTCTGCCCATGTTCATTTTGTCTTGAAGGTCTTTGGCTAGTGAGAGGTCTTGGTCGTAATATCTGCAAGGACAGAATTAAATTAATAAATCGGAAAATAAGGGGTGTACCGATAAAAAACTGGCAAATTCAAATGAAAAAATCGGGTCAATATAGTTAAAAAGCTGTAATTTCTGGCTTTTGTAATTTACTAGGAGGTCTTAAATTAGCTAACTTTGGTCCTTTTTTGTTGCTACTGCAATTTCAGTATTCACAATACAAGTTCTCCAGAACCCCTTCGAAATCTATTTTTCCAAGCTCTTTTTTTTATTCCCCACTGCACGGTTTCGTGTTCTGCAGAAGTGACCTATATTTCTGGTTAATCTCCATGTTTTTTTTTAATATACCCCTGCCTTGGGAGCAGTAATACTCTGTGAAAGGAATTATGTCACATATTATGTGAAAATTTTATGGGTCTTCAATCAATTATTTAATCCTATACAAATCTTAGACTCTTTGGCATAGTTTTATGAAGCGAAATCAGTGCCAAAAAGTAAGAAGGATAGTATGCATAAGTCAAGGATATCTTAAGGAACACGGCAAGAATAGCCAGATATATTGACAACAGTCCCATAATTTAGAAAACTGCATACAAAAAAAGAAAAAAATGTTTGGAAAAGATAGTTTGGAAGAGGTTTCGAAGAAGCTGTACTGTGAGTACCTGAAATGCAGTAGTGACACAAAAGTACTACAGTCAGCTAAGTTAAGACTTCCTGGTTAATTTCCAAAGCATGAAATTATAGCTACCTAACTATATCGGTCCGATTTTTTCATTTGATTTTGCCAGTTTTTTATCGGTACACCCCTTAGATGTCGTGTAATCAAAATCACGATAATTTTTAATAAAGAGTAAAATGTAGAAAGAGTAAAATGACTTACCTAACTGCTTCTCTATAATTTCCCAGACAATAATGGGCATAGCCAAGAAAATGGCAAGCCTTGGCCTCCGCCGTGACGTCGCCCAGCTCCTGTGACAGCATCAGATGCTGCTCGTAGTACGGAACTGCTTGAGCGAACTCCCCGCGAGAAGACAGACAGTTGCCGAGGTTTAGGAGAGCGCATGCTTCGCCTGCTGCGTCTTTTAGCTCGCGGGCGATTCCTGAAATTGATAGAATGTTGTAATTCTTGCCCGGTCATTACTCTATTCAGGAAGTATGACCACAGACGTTTATCTTATGATGGCATAATGAGCACTTTGTTCTATACCGACTATACCTATAAACAGTGGTAGAATTATTTCTAGCACTTGTTACATGTAGTTATTTTTTGATTACCTACATAATTCTGTAGAACATCACACTTATGTTTTTGCGGTAAGCAGTGTCCTAGTAGTCGATATAAAATATCCAATAAATGATATG
Organism: Thaumatotibia leucotreta; assembly: GCA_025490895.1. NCBI lineage: Eukaryota > Metazoa > Arthropoda > Insecta > Lepidoptera > Tortricidae > Thaumatotibia > Thaumatotibia leucotreta. Next base: position 37,069 of record JALPQI010009596.1, read on the forward strand.
ACGAGTATTTCTCACGAATCAAGTTTAAATATGACGGTCCATATAGTTACGAGTACAAACAAGGGCGCATCTGACTTTATGATTGAATTAATTCATTACTGGGGAATTGCAGCAAATACAGAAGTAGTGTAATGAGTAATTGGAATTCTGCAGCCAATAGTAGGTATCTAGTACTCTTAAAAAATGTTTTCGCGTTACATTTTCTACTTAGTCTTTAAAGTAAAGCGGCTGACAACTTGCAGAATCAAAATGATGTATGAATTGAATAAAACTCACCTAAATGTGCCCTGTAATGGAACAATGCCATGTCATGAGCCCCAAGGGCTTGGTACGCCACAGCTAAGTTCCCATGAGTGGACGCCTCTGAACTCCTGTCGTGGACTTCTTTTGAGATCGTCAGCTCTTGTTTGTGGTACTTGATGGCTTGCTCGTAGAAGCCCGCTGCTGAGTAAGCGTTGCCAATGTTACCGTAGGCACGACCCATTCCTGCTTTGTCCTAAAACAGAGAAATAATATTTTCAGTAGTGTACAATTGCCAAACGCAGGTTTACATTTTTATACAATTTTGTCACTGATACCGATGTAATTATTAATATGGTCAAAGATCGCCTCTGAACTCCTGTCGCTTCCGGTCGCTTGGTTTGCCCGTTTGATTCTCCGGCGTGAATCATCAGATTTATCTCCATCTCGCACTAGGTGGCACGATGTTTGCAATAAGTGTACGTGGTCATAGTAGGTGTCTCACGTATAACGACCATGGTAGCGAACTTACAAGTCAAGCAAATGACAAATCTTTAAATAAGAACAATCACGATGTCATCTGGATTATTTCTTACCTGTAACTGCCTGGCTATCGACAAGTGAGCTTGGTGTAATTTCAGCGCGGCGTCATGTTCACCAAGTAGCTGGTACACGATGCCCAAATTTGAACATGCTCGGCCTTCCCCGACCTGTAAAATTCCGAAGATTATTAGACATTCATTAACCTGATAGGTATCAGACACACGGGAAAGTGTCAGGTAGTTTCAGGCCTTGGGCTGAGTCATCCGATACTACGACTAGCCACAGATTGAAGTCATAGTTTACGCATGAAAAAGAAATGTCAAACAAACCCGGCCTGGTTTTTAAAGCAATCAAATTAAACGAGATTGATGTTAGCGGCCGCCAATTCAACTCCACCTGAATCGAGGCGTGAAATATTATTAAACCTGAACGACAACGTTTTCTAACATTTACAAATAAATTAGGTAACTAAATAATGATGTGAATATTTAATATTCACACCAGGGGCGTATTTCTCAAAAACTTGTAATACAAGTGGAAGTCCTTGGGCCCGTTTCTCGAACGCTTGTAACTTGTAATACAAGTGGAAGTCTCTTTTTAACACTGTTAATTAGATAAGGACTTCCGCTTGTATTACAAGTTACAAGCTTTTGAGAAACGGGCCCTTGGTCTTCAAGTTTAGAAGTTTCGATAAGTAGGTAACTTCATACCAGTTCGACTCTATAGCTCCTTATCTACGATAACACCGATACCTGTTCATTGGAACAACCATGCAGGTACTAAATAGATGTATGTGAGTTCAGTGTACCTTATCTCTTGCAGCTAGCGCTACATCTAGCTGCCTCTCGTGCCATTTCTTAGCTTGGGCGTAATCTCCTCCACATCTGTAATGCAAATAAATAGGTACTTTATGGATTGACAGTTACTAATGACGAATGTCTCATTGCATGACTCAGATTAATTATTTCACGTTATTCAAGCTTACTCCTGACATAATAAAGCGTAGTCATACATTTTCTTTCTGACATCGCATCTAAAAGAAAACATTAATAGCCAAGTGATATAACAAGTGTGTGACTTTCACACCATAGTTGTGGTTGCAGTGTGGTTCAAACCCACTGGCCACTGGTGCAGTTTAAGTGTATAAAAATAAGGCTAATGAATGAGCATGGTGGGTTAAGTTTGTTGTTGGTGTTTGTACCAATTAGTTTCTTGAAACTTATGTAGGTAGGTACAGTCGTCATCAGATATATTGGAGCGGCCAGGGTGGTCACAAAACGTTGCCGCTTTAATTTTGTGCACCGTTGGCCGCTGTTATACGTGTACTCGTATCTGATGGCGAATGTAAGAACTAAATATCCGATCATAAAAACATCTTAAGGAAACCGGACTCGAATCCCAATAAGTCCTACTAGCTTAAATTTTGGGTTCGAAAGTAAAATGGCAATCGCTTCTGTAAGTACAGGTGCACACACCAATTTTTGGGAGGGGTTTGGATTGGATTCCTAATTTCCTAGAGTAGTGGGCTGTGAAAACAATGCAGGGGCAATAGGGGCATGGATGCTGATAAATGATCGCTATCGCTAATAATCTAGCTAATGTCTGGAGTTCTTAGCTAATATTGGGTTTATAACACCAGGCGGCAACAAAACTCAATAGCATTGATACAGATAACGTTCAAATATATGTATTTAACTACAATAGATCTACGAGTACCTACGTAAGTAGATACTGACCTAGCAGCGTGACCTAAGCCAGCGTAAGCTCTGGCCTCAATCGCTCTATCGCCCAAGTTCTGAGCGATCCGTAATACATTCTCGTGGTAGGCGATAGCTTGAGCGAAGTTTCGCCGGTAATGGTATGACGATCCCAGATTAGAGTATGCCCTTGCTTCTTCGACCTGTGGGGAAAATATACTGGCTTAAACATATTTCCAAAAGCTTTAACAGTTAAAAAGAAAACGAAGCTTCATCAGCAGTAGGGCTAGCACATTATTACAGAAAACCCTACTGTTTCATTTAATAAACGCAATAATAATTGCTTCTTCAATTCTCCAAAAACCTGTCAGAACTGCTCTTTTAGAAAGATCTTGCATAACACTCTTGGTTGGCACTACAAGTTGGTTACAAGACTAAGTAATGCATCATTCGCAATTAGTTGCTCGTACCTGATCCCCAAGTCTCCTAGCCAGCCTCAAATGCTGCGTATGGCAGTCAACTGCAGAGTCAAACTCCCCCATCGCCAGATACACCGCTCCCACGTTGCCAATCTCCCTGGCCTCCTGCAGGCGGTCCCCCATCTGCTTGACCAGCTGTACGCACTGTTTGTGGCTGGCGAGCGCGTTGGGGTAGTCCCCGATGGCCGTGTATACGTGGCCTAGAGAGGTGAGGGCTGCTGCGGCGGCCTGAGTATCCTGCAACAATAACAATTACTTAGTACTTACGTTTTTATTTTATTACATTCTAACATTTCTATTAACTTTAAGGTTTGTTCGTGTCAACAGCCTTAGCCAAGATGCCCTCTGCAATTGGGTCAATCACGTTTTTTATGTCAAAAATTTACAAAACTTTGTTTTTTTTTACAGTTACGTGACCTTTCCATGGTGGGTCACCCATTTAATCATGTTAATAGAGCGTGCAGCATGCTTTCTTTTAGCCAGAGATCGTACGATTTCCAGCATTTTTGTTGCAATGTAGTTCAATTAAGGGATATGGTGTAAGTTATTTATAAGGAGATATTGAGATAAGGTTCGTTATTGTCTTACAACATATTATCACTCGTTTCAACTTAAACTGACCCTTGGATTCCATTAACTAACTTCTAGGGTTTTTGGTGAAATGTAGTTGAGTTAAAGGAATCCAGGGGTAATTGAATGAACCTTAACTCGCTCCTTTCGAATAACTTACTTCACATCCCTTAATTGAACTACACTGCACCAAAAATGCTGGAAATCGTACGATGTCTGCTTATAGCAAACTATAGGTATACAACTGTTGTCCTCTATGTGACGTGACACAATAACAACAAAAGCACGTGATTGACTCAATTGCAAAATGACAAATTCGAACAAAAAGTCACGTGGCCATTTCCATACATTATGGTCCCGTGATTTTTCGTACGAATCTGTCATACATTTTTATTACTTATCGCTCATCGTATGCGATTACGGAATGGCATCTTGGCTAGGAATGCTGATATTTTTTCGGGCTTCGGAGTGTAAGGGCGAAGACACATTTATCAGCATGCGTACGCATTTTGTCTATAGAAAAAGTCAGTTTAGTATGGGACCGCGTCCAGCTTTCCGCACGCGTATTTACGCATGCTTACACGTTTCATACTAAACGGCCAATAAATGGCTGATAAATGTGTCTTCACCCTAAGATGTCATTGTTGGTGACTTCTTCTTTCAATTTAAGAGCTCTGAGCTCTTGTCGGTGTAGCCATATGCAGCTGTCTCCACACTCCTCTGTCCTCAGCAGTCCTCTTCACCTCCTCATACGACATGACGCCCGCCTTCTCCTTTATTTGGTCAATGTATCTTATTCTTGGTCTTCCCCTTCCTCTCTTTCCATCCACTTTTCCTTCTATAATGTTCTTCAAAAAGTCATCATGTCGAATGAGATGGCCAACCATCTTGCCTCGTCTATTGTCTATTGTTGCCAATAATGTCCTCTCTTCTTGAACTCGCCTTGTGAACGAACTAGTGTTGGTGACTACCGTCTTGAAAATATCTTGTAAAGTTGGAAAATTAGAAAATTTGTAAAAATCCATTTAAAATTCGTGTTTTTGTGATAAGATATTGTCGGATGTTGGTTTAATTACCCGTAGGTACCTATATGTTATTTGAAATGGTAGTCTATTTACACTTATCTAAAACTATTAATTAAGTATTTATATTCGCGAATGTAATACATATGTAATGATAACAACTACTAAAGTTACCTGTTTTAAGAGATCAATTATTTCCTTACCTATTTCAAAACTTTCAAAAGTTAAGTTGTATTGAGCAATGTAATTGTTCTCATTCTAGGCCAGAAGTTTAAAAGGTTAGCGATTATACAATTAAATAATCGATGTGCGGTTAAGGTTGTGTATAGCTCTATTAACAATTACTATCTATTTCTTGCTGATTGTGAATTGTGGTGACATTAGGCCACACCCGGTATAATGCCATATCATGGGACAATCTTACACATCGACCTACTCCCACGGTAAGCTCAATTAAGGCTTGTGTTGTGGATAGGTAGGTACTAGACTAAGCGACGACATAAATATGTAGGTAATAGATAGATTCATACGGATACTTAAATTGGCAATGTAATGTACCTATTAATTCGTGCAATGTACATAATTATAAGGCCCACACTTTTTATATTATTTTAAAAGACATAATGTTTTGCTGTACACGAGGGTGAGGAGGCTAGAAGGCACTTTTTATAAAGCCATAAAAAACAATCATGACAAAATATTTTTGATAAACGCACAAATATTTAAATTCTCTCGCTGTGATACAATCCCGAAATGTTCAGTTTTGTATGCTCTGGGTCAACTAACTAGGCTACTACGAATACGAGGGCTGACCAGCTTGAAACATGCCATATGATCTGATGTAACAATTTAATTTTATCAACCGAATGGTTGGTATTATATTATACATATAGTATTTGTATTCATACCACGACCATAGAAAAACGATATACCGTCTATGGGAAACATTAAATTTTGATTCAAATATGGACTTGTGGTATATCTTGGTACAGGCAAACATCGTAGTTTTAGAGCAAAAACGTGTGGGAAATATTATGGATTATATACTACTATAATAAGGATTCAGATATATTGGTATAAGCAAACATGGCAGTTATACATAGAGCAAAAACGTATACGAGTATTTGGAGTTTACAAAAACGTTAGATGAATTTATAAAAGCTCCTTCACAAAAG